>ML663568.1:1952137-2200440 GCA_007570785.1 Antilocapra americana | reverse complement strand
TTGACGTACTCCTTTTCCTATTTGGAACCAGTCTGTTGTTCCATGTCTAGTTCTAACTGTTGCTTCCTGACCTGCATGCAGGTTTCTCAAGAGGCAGGTCAGGTGGTCTGGTATGCCCATCTCCTTCAGAATTTTCCAGTGTTTATTGTGACCACATAGTCAAAGGCATTGGCATAGTCAATAAAGCAGAAATAGATATTTTTCTGGAACTCTCTTGCTTTTTCAATGATCCATTGGATGTTGGCAATTTGATCTCTCATTCCTCTGCCTTTTCTAAAACCAGCTTGAATATCTGGAAGTTCACAGTTCATGTATTGCTGAAGCCAGGCTTGGAGAATTTTGAACATTACTTTACTAGCGTGTGAGATGAGTGCAGTTGCGTAGTAGCTTGAGCATTCTTTGGCATTACCTTTCTTTTGGATTGGAATGAAAACTGACCTTTTCAGTCCTGTGGTCATTGCTGAGTTTTCCAAATTTGCTGGCATATTGAGTGCAGCACTTTCATAGCATCATCTTTCAGGATTTGAAATAGCTCAAATGGAATTCCATCACCTCCATTAGCTTTGTTTGTAGTGATGCTTCCTAAGGACCACTTGACTTCACATTCCAGGATTTCTGGCTCTAGGTGAGTGTTCACACCATCATGATTATCTGGGTTGTGAAGATCTTTTTTGTACAATTCTTCTGTGTATTCTTGCCACTTCTTAATATCTTCTGCTTCTGTAAGGTCCCTGCCATTTCTGTCCTCTGCTGAGCCCGTCTTTGCATGAAATGTTCCCTTGGTATCTCTGATTTTCTTGAAGAGATCTCTAGTCTTTCCCATTCTGTTGTTTTCCTCTATTTCTTTGCATTAATCACTGAGGAAGGCTTTCTTATCTCTCTCCTTGCTACTCTTTGGAATTCTGCATTCAAACAGATATATATTTTTCCTTTTCTCTTTAGCTTTTTGCTTCCCGTCTTTTCACAGCTATTTGTAAGGCCTCCTCAGACAGCCATTTTGCTTTTTTGCATTTCTTTTTCTTGGGGATGGTCTTGATTCCTGTCTCCTGTACAGTGTCTTGAACCTCCATCCATAGTTCATCATGCATTCTGTCTAACAGATCTAGTCCCTTAAATCTATTTCTCATTTCCACTGTAAAATCATAAGGGATTTGATTTAGATCATACCTGAATGGTCTAGTGGTTTTCTCCGCTTTCTTCAGTTTCAGTCTGAATTTGACAATAAGGAGTTCATGATCTGGGCCACAGTCAGCTCCTGGTCTTGTTTTTGCTGACTGTATAGAGCTTCTCCATCTTTGGCTGCAAAGAATATAATCAATCTGATTTTGGTTTTGACTATCTGGAGATGTCCATCTGTAGAGTCTTCTCTTGTGTTGTTGGAAGAGGGTGTTTGGTATGACCATAACTCTGTTAGCCTTTGCCCTGCTTCATTCTGCACTCCAGTGCCAAATTTGCCTGTTACTCCATGTGTTTCTTGACTTCTGCTTTTGCATTCCAGTCCCTATAATGAAGCGGACATCTTTTTTCAGTATTAGTTCTAGAAGGTCTTGTAGGTCTTTATAGAACTGTTCAACTTCAGCTTCTTTGGCGTTTCTGGTCGGGGCATAGACTTGAATTACCGTGATATTGAATGGTTTGCCTTGGACATCATTCTGTCTTTTTTGGTTTTTTATTATTGTAACAAATTCAACAAAGACTTTTTACTTTACAGTATTGTGTTGGTTTTGCCATACATTGACATAAATCTGCCATGGGTGTACATGTGTTCCCCCTCTAGAACATTCTGTCGTTTTTGAGATTGCATCCCAGTACTGCCTTTCGGACTCTTGTTGACCGTGATGACTACTCCATTTCTTCTAAGGGATTCCTGCCCAAAGTAGTAGATACAATGGTCATATGAGTTAAATTCACCCATTCCAGTCCCTCTTAGTTCACTGATTCCTAGAATATCGACATTCACTCTCGTCATCTCCTGTTTGACCGCTTCCAATTTGCCTTGACTCATGGAACTAACATTCCAGGTTCCTATGCAATATTGCTCTTTACAGCATCGAATCTTGCTTCTATCACCAGTCCCATTCACAGCTGGGTGTTGTGTTTGCTTTGGCTCCATCCTTTCATTCTTTCTAGAGTTATTTATCCACTGATCTCCATTAGCTTATTGGGCACCTACTGACCTGGGGAGTTCATCTTTCAGTGTCCTATCTGTTTGCCTTTTCATACTGTTCATGGGGTTCTCAAGGCAAGAATACTGAAGTAGTTTGCCATTCCCTTCTCCAGTGGACCACATTCTGTCAGACCTCTCCACCAGGGCCGTCCGTCTTCGGTAGCCCCATACGGCATGGCTGAGTTTCATTGAGTTGGACAAGGCTGTGGTGCATGTGATCACATTGGCTAGTTGTCAGTGACTGTAGTTTCAGACTGTCTGCCCATGATCCCCTCTCTCAGTACCTAGCGTCTTACCTGAGTTTCTCTTACTTGGACGCGGGGTCTCTCTTCACGGCTGCTCCAGCAAAACGCAGCTGCCGCCCCTGATCTTGTGTGCCATATAACTCCTCTCAGCTGCCGCCCCTGACCTTGGGTGCCAGGGTAGTTCCTCTTGTATCAAGTTTTATTTTAAACCTTTGCCTCTTGCTCCCCACCAAAAAAAAAAATCACTTGTTGTAGTGGGATTGGTGCATGCATGTTGAGTCACTTCAGTCCTGCCAGCTCTGCAACCTTAAGGACTGTTGCCCACCAGGGTCCTCTATCCATGGGATCCTCCAGGCAGGCATACTGAAGTGGGTTGCCGCCCTCCTCCAGGGATCTTCCTGAGTCGAGGATCAAATCTGTGTCTCTTAACGTCTCCTGCGTTGGCAGGCAGCTTCTTTACCTCTAGCACCACCTGGGAAGCCCAGTGAGATCAGTAAAGTATATTAGTTGTAAAGCTTTTTACTGTACATCGAGTAATGCAGATATTTTGTGAATTTATATTATTTTGTATTTCCTGTTTAGCACAAGCACTGAGAATTATAAAACCATAGAATTTAGTTGGGGTAATATCACTTCTTAATTTTGTAGTTAACATTAATGTCGCAGCAAAACTGATAGCTATGTGTCTGTCAATTTGTTAGAATGCCTTTGTTTTCATTATATTCATCTATCTAAATTTATTCCACTTCACTTGATAGATATTTATATGAGCGAATTGATGGAAGAGTCAGAGGAAATCTTCGACAAGCTGCTATAGATCGATTTAGTAAACCTGATTCAGATCGATTTGTCTTTCTTCTGTGTACCCGAGCTGGTGGGTTGGGCATCAACTTAACTGCAGCTGATACATGTATAATTTTTGATTCTGATTGGAATCCTCAAAATGACCTTCAGGTAAGCAAATTCCCTGGCTAAGAGAATTTTTTTTAATTTCCATAGCTATCTTTGATAATCCACCTGTTTTATTTTTATTTGGACAATTAACATGTATGTTTCCCTAAGAAATATCAGTGCCAAATAAATTAGATGAAATTATTTTATTTTAATTAATGACAGTAAAATATAATAAAATATACTTATTTAGATTACATATCTTCTAAAAATGGCTTACCTACTTGAGTATAATATTTCTTTAAAGTATATCATATATATTTGTGAAATGCTTAGAATAAGCTTAAAAATAACTTATTTTACTTCTTTAAAAATAAATGCTTATTTATCCTGATTTCATCTTAATCATTACATAATATAGTATGCATAGAATTGAGACATAATTGAATTTGCTTTTTATGAAATACTAGAGAAAATTAATATATACATTCAAATTAAGACTACTTGAACTTCCTAAAAGCATGGGAATATTAATTAGTGGTTATAATGAGTTAGAGTTTACAGAAAATGTGTTTCTAGGAAGGATACTAGATGAGAACAAAGTATTGGAGACATTCATCTTTTATCGTTCATAGTCGTTTCAGTAGTACTATAATTGATATTATTCTTGAGAATATACTTGAATATACCTGACTTAATAAACAATGGTTTAACCTTTCATTTGTATACTCTAGTTCAAAATTTATCAGACAGATTTTAAGTTCAGTAGGAATTTGAGATAATATATGAAGCTCTTATGTAATATCTGCTGTCTTTACTTTCAAAATGTCTTCATTTTAGATAATTTGTCCTTTGCACGTTTAAGTAAAATTTAGGCCTCCTGAGTTATTCACCTTAAGTTTTTAGCCGTCTCAGAATTACCCAACTCAACTAAAATATATTGAAAGGATTTTTGATAATGTAACAGGGAAAAAAAAATTTTAACTCATTGCTGATTGTTATATTTCTTCATGGATTCATATTTTCTGAAATATACATTTAAATTTTAATTTATTGCTGATTTTGGAATCATTTCTCATTTTAGTAAGCTCTGCCTTCATTTCCAGAGAAAGGTTATATGTAATTCAGTAGCAGTAGTATCTAAAATATTCTTACACATATTTTTATATTCCATCAAGATAGCTTAATGTGCAATGCCTTTTATGCTGTTTTATAAAATAAATTGAATCTGTAACATTTGATTTTTTACAGGCCCAAGCTCGTTGCCATAGAATTGGTCAGAATAAAGCAGTTAAAGTCTACCGACTGGTGACACGTAACTCATATGAAAGAGAAATGTTTGACCGAGCCAGTCTGAAACTGGGTCTAGATAAGGCTGTGTTACAGAGCATGAGTGGAAGAGAAAGTAATGTTGGTGGTGTATGTATATTTTCTTCTTTACTTGGAGTTTTCCTGTTTTTGTTTACATTTAATTTAAACCCCAGATAGCATATTATTTAATTTTGATCCATATTGAACACTTAAGTAGATATTTTTATGTAAGGAGGAATTTCAGAATAGAGCTTTATTTATTAGTTAACACTTTTGGAGCCTGTTCTGTTTATATAGCTCCAATACTTGTTAATCCTAAGAGTAGGATTCACTACTCTCAAAAGTAGAAATTCTTCCTTTTTCAAGATGTTTGTATTATGACAGCAAAATAGAATTTCTTGTTTTTCCACATTTTTTCTGTAAAAAAGTTTTCAAATTGGTTTCTTTAGGGCTAAACTACTACTGTTGCCTCTGTCTTGTTATAAAGGATATTTGGGGCATTTTTTCCCTCAAAATCTTTTTTATACCCTGTGATTATAACAACTGTTGAATTCTCGTACTAAAAAGAACCTTAACAGATTACCTGCCCCAGAGGCTTTGTCTTAACGGAAGTTATCATGGGCAAATGGCAGATCTTCGTTTAAGATAGAACGACTTCAATATGTTCTTCAGAGAATTCTCTCAGTACTCCCCGAGCCCAAAATGCAATTTAAACATGACTTCTGTGATTTTTAATGTTCTTTAGGGATATTCTCTCATTTTATGAGCTTTACAGAATTATTACCAAAATTTTTTCTCTTTAGATTCAACAGCTTTCCAAGAAGGAAATAGAAGATCTGCTTCGAAGAGGTGCTTATGGTGCCATTATGGAAGAAGAAGATGAAGGCTCTAAATTCTGTGAAGAAGATATTGATCAGATTTTACTACGTCGTACAAAAACCATTACAATTGAGTCTGAAGGACGTGGGTCAACATTTGCCAAGGTAACAGTGAGTGATACTTTATAAATATACCTGTAGTGTTCCCTCCAAAAAAGAATTTAACTGTCTCTTACTCTACTGTTATTTGAGGAGCACCTACTTAATGTCTAAATAAACAGAATTACTCAAAAGAAGTAGGTAGTATATTCTTTTCCTTCATTTTTATCTGCTCTCTCAATATCAAATTTCACGTGTACTCTTATGCTAGTGAAATGGTTGGAGTAAGGGTTAATAAGTAGAAATGGTTCTAAGTATTAATCAGAGTAGAACATTTGAAGTAAAATTAAGAAATGAAAGAACATACATGTGAAAGAGCAAAATATAAGTAACATAGCGTAAGAGGTTCAATCATTTTACATTAACTTATAGTAATTTAGAGTACTTAAAGGGGAGAAAGGATTTCTAATTTCATTTTAAGTGTTTAAATCAACTTTAGGAAGAGTAAGATGAAGTTTGTGTTTTGAAAAGAAGTGTTAATTATTTTAACATTCCTATTTGGGGAAAACATTTAAAAAATGTACTAGCCACCTTTGTGCCCGCCCTCTTCCCTTCTTCCCTCCCCCACCTCCCTGCTAGTAAATGTATATCTTATGTTCATCTAAAGAGTGTTTTATTGCAGTATTGTGTCCTACCTGTAGTGATTCATACAGGTTTCTCCTTCACACTTTATTTCCTTTCTGCATTTTCTTCCTTTGTCCCCTCTCCACTTCCAACCCAGAAGTCTTTGTACATCTTTATGGAGAGCAGCGTGGTATGGCAGGTAGTCTAGGTGCTACACTGAAAATAATGATATCAGTCTTCATATGAAGATTTTCCTCTTGCATTCAGTAAGCAAACTAATGTAGTAGTGTTGTCAGGTACTTTACTAAGTGATGGGAATACTAAGATGAAAGGATTCTAGTCACTGAAAAAGAGTAAAAGAGAAAGTATTAATTCTGCTTAAAATGGGAGAACAGCAAATCAAGAAACTCTTTGCAGAGGAAATACATTTAAGCTGACTCTGGAAGGAAGTTTGAGTTTAGTTGTGTTACAAAAAGAGAAAGCCACATAAATGAACTATATCTTGCTAAAGTGCAAGGAAGATTTCAAGAACTATGGTGCAGGTGTGTATGGATGTGCAGAGTAAATTGAAAAGGAGATGAAATAAAGGTTAGGGAGATTGGACCTAAATTATGAAAAGCTCAAAAAAATTCCATTTTGAGGAATTTGAACTTGATGGTGAGGCAGTTGAAAAGTTTTTAAATCCCTTCGAACAGAAAATGGACATAATGCTGTCTGGTTTAGAAGTTTAACTCTAGCAGCAGTGTAGAGAATGAGATTAAAATGCGAATGACTGAAAGTATAGAGACCAGATAGGAGACTTCTGTAAACTGTGTCAGTGGGCTAACCAGAGCAGTGGAGATCTATTTGAATCATCAGGAATTGATAAGCAGTTAGAAATTTGTGGAAGGAGGTGTCAAAAATAATTTTAATGTAAATTTCTAGCCCAATTTCTGGTGTCATTAAGTAAACTAGAGAATGCAGAATAAGGAAGTTCATATGGAGAAAATAAAATATTGGAGCTGCTATATTTGTGACATTTATAGGACATCCAAGTGGAGATATCTAGGAGAGTTGCCTAGGTTACAGATACAGATTTGGGAGTCAATAGAGAAAAAAGCAGAAGGAAGTAGTATTGTGGAGACAAGAAATGAGGTGAAGAACTAAAACTAGTCATGATTAGTTAGATATACCCTGGTCTGGCTTCTTTCCTGGGGAATCTTGTTTCCTTTGGATTCCTTACTCAAGTTGTCAGCACACTATGTACAGATATTTTTCCCCTCATGCCCGAAATTATCTGAAATTTAGTTAATTTAACCAAAAGGTATTAGTCACAGAAATTACCTTTGTTGGTTAAACTAAGCATAGGGATAATCTCCTTAATTATTTTTTAATTAATGAAGGCATATCTTCATTTACATTGTTAATTACAATAATCATGATAAATCAGAACAGCACGACTTGAATTCTGGCTCATAAGCTTAGTGACCCTAGACCGTTAACACTGATAAGTTTTTCTTGTCCTGAAAGAGGAGAACATAATAATCATGCTTGACCTTTTCCTTCTTTACTATAAAGTGCTCTGTGAGTTTTATTTTCCTCAGGTATCTAATCATAACCAGCTGTTCTCTAAGAATGTGAAATAATTAAGCACTTAACTATGTATTTTAAACCTTCAGACCAGATAGTAATTGTTGCATTTGAAAAAAGAGCTTACTGAAGAGGTGACACTACAGTAGCTGAAGAGGTACCTCATAAGCCTGTACTTAAAATTTTTTCATTTCCATAACTGTGTGGAAATGCCAGTGTATGATGGGCATTTGGCATAATAGAATATGGCACTGCTCTGCCGTAATAAGTTGGTACTATTTTTGGCTTTTCCCTAGAACTTCCAGAACTTCAATTGCTCAGTTGTTTTCAGTCGTTTTGGTACTGTAATTCCAATACGTGTTTCTTTGCATTACCAAAAAGATTTTGATAAGAAGTTCCATATATGGAAGCAGGTTTTCCTGGTGGCTCAGATGGTAAGGAATCTGCCTGCGGTGCAGGAGACTTGGGTTCGATCCCTGGTTTGGGACGATCCCCTGGAGAAGGGATACTACCCACTCTAGTATTCTTGCCTGGAGAATTCCATGAATAAAGGAGCCTGGTGGGCTACAGTCCATGGTGTCGCAAAGAGTTGGTCACAACTGAGCGACTGACACTTTCACTTTCTTCACTACATATATGGAGCAGGGGGCATAATAAGACTAGACTTAGTTAAATGTAGTAAACACTTTCGGGGGGTGTTGGGAGGCTGGGGTCTTAGTTCCTCAACCAGGGGTTGAGCCCACATCTTCAGCAGTGAAAGTGCAGTGTCCTGACCACAGGACTGCCTGGGAACTTCTGACACTAATTCCTTTATACCATCCATCAGTTTTTCAGTGTTAAAACTTTCAGTTATCTTGAATTTCATAACTGGCTTATTAACTTGTAGTAGTTTTATTACCTATGTGTAATTTTCTGCATTTTGAAGTTCCATTGAAATGTAAATGAAGAGTTTTATCATTTGATTATACCTCACCTCAGATAATTAGCCATTATCCTACAGTCATTTACTGACTGTATTCTCCTTTGAAAATCATTTTATGTGACTATATTCTTCCATTTATTTTCATAGAAGTTTTGTTGTTCAGTTGCTAAGTTGTGTCCAATTCTTTGCAACCCCATGGAATGCAGCCTGCCAGGCTTTCCTGTTCTTAACTATCTGCCAGAGTTTGCTGAAACTGAAGTGAGTTGGTTTGGTGATGCCATCCAAACATCTCATTCTCTGTCGCCCCCTTCTCCTCCTGCCCTCAGTCTTTCCCAGCATCAGGGTCTTTTCCAGTGAGTCAGCTCTTCACTTCAGGTGGCCAAAGTATTGGAGCTTCTTCTTTAGCATCAGTCCTTCCAGTTGAATATTTAGGGTTGATTTTTTTTCAGATTAACTGGTATGCTCTCCTTGCTTTCCAAGGGATTC
This sequence comes from Antilocapra americana, assembly GCA_007570785.1. NCBI lineage: Eukaryota > Metazoa > Chordata > Mammalia > Artiodactyla > Antilocapridae > Antilocapra > Antilocapra americana. The sequence continues at coordinate 2,191,308 of ML663568.1, read as the reverse complement.
TCAAGAATCTTCTCCAGCACCACAGTTCAAAAGCATCAATTCTTCGGCATTCAGCCTTCTTTATGGTCCAACTCTTAACACCTGTACATGACTACTGGAAAAACCGTAGCTTTGACTATATAGACTTTTGTCGGCAAAGTGATGTCTCTGCTTTTTAAATACACTGTCTAGGTTTGTCATAGCTTTTCTTTCAAGGAGCAAGAGTCTTTTAATTTTGTGGCCACAGTCATCCTCCACTGTGATTTTGGAGGATAAAAATAAAATCTGCCACTGTTTAGGCTCTTTTCTTAAGTATTATATATCTTTACTGCATATATCATGTTTATACAACACTCATGACTTTTCTTTGAAGCAGCATATCTATTTTTAGGAACTTAAGTTGCAGATAATGGTTATTCATGAATCACAGTGTCAAACTGTAATGTCTAAAGTTTGATTTAGTTAAAAGATTTTATATAATTTCTATAATTACAAAAAATCATTTTTATTTTCTTTTATTCCTCTGTAATTTCTTTATTTTTGCAGTGCTTATGCAGTATTTTTGCTGTTAGGAAAAGAGTTTTTAAAATAAAAATAGGCAGGGACTCATTTTTCTTTAATTTCTCATCTTCTGTATTGCATTTTTCACGGTGGAAATAAAGTAGGAAAATACCAGAAAATGAGCTGTATAGGGCAAATAGGTTTAAAATTCTTGTAACCTAATTTCTTTATATTCGTGTAGTATTTTTAAAAATCAGTTCTGTATCATGTGGTGTTTTGACCAAAAAGATTTGATCCCAGCTTACCCAAAGTTAAATAGCTCTTTTAACTTTGCTCCTAAAACTCCAGCCTCTGTTGTTATTAAGCTTTTTGCCATAAACAGATGCTGGGCTGTGTTTTAGATCATTGCCACTTGGAACATCCTTTGAGTGTACATGTTATATATATGCTGAATTCAAATTCTGTCCACAGTAAATATGAGGAGATAAGATTTTAGATATACTTTAAGAAGGTATTTTCTCTAAGCTTCAAAAGATTTTGAAAAATTACCGTTATGTATTTCAGGCAAGTTTTGTGGCATCTGGAAACCGAACAGATATTTCATTAGATGATCCCAACTTCTGGCAAAAATGGGCGAAAAAGGCAGAAATAGATATAGATGCCATCAGTGGTAGAGTAAGTATTTCTGTCCCTTAACAAAAAAGTTACCTTTTGGAATACTTTATTATTATAATATTTTAAGGTGTTCAACTATGTACTTACTGAAATTTATCTGCATAAATAAATTGATACAAGGCAGTTAAATAATAACATATTGAGCCAGGCACTGCTTCAATTTAATTCTTCAGATACCTGACATGATAGGTTATAATCCAGGGAGAGTTAAATTTTCGAGGTTATTTATGTCTTAAAATTACAATGTATTTTTAAGTTTTCTAATTGTCTTCAAATAATGGATTACGTTTATTTCACTCTTTAACTTTCATTTTGCTTTTTTGGTGTCAGATCTCATTAATGATCTAGTCAACTATAAAAGGTGAAAAAAGCAATCAAGAAAGTGGCATTTTCAAATTCTGACAACTAAAAAATTTAAAATCCAGTTCTACTTATGTACATGAATCTATTATGCTTAATAAAGATTATGAAATTTAAAGAAAAAGTGGCTTTTTAAACTTAAAACCCTTTGGAGTTAAGAAAGGGCCAAAAAGCTAACACAGAGTTCATTGAAATGATAGTAATATAACTGTTTGTAAGTCTTACCCACTGTCAAAATAACTGCTAAATGGTTTAAAGAAATTTGTATTAAACATTGATGCATGGGATCCATTTTAATAGCCTTTTAAAATGTACAACTTGACCATGAGGACTGCGAAATAATCATGACTGTTGAATATGTTTTGGAAATATGTCTAATCATGTGTGAAACATTAAAAATAAGTAAATTAGGAAAGAGATGTTTATTAAAGTATTACTGTTTGCATATTGGCATGTTTATATGCCTAAAAAGTCAATGGAATCTGCAAACCACTATAAAATTAATGAATTACTGAATTAACAGGATAGAGGATAAATATGACATTTAGCCTTATTAAATGTCAGTATTATCAGGAGTAGAAAATTATGGAAGAGGAACTCTACTTCATAATAGAAAAAAAGATTTAGAACACTAAGGGGTATACCTACAGGTCATGTAAGTTTTTAATAAAGTGAATTACCAAACTTAATTATATGTCAATTAGAAGAACTATATATTTTAAACAAGTTTATAAACATAGAAATGCAACCCCAATCAAAAGTGTTAATAATTTATTCATATAACCAAACAAAATCTTAAAAATTCCCCTGAAACAATAAAGATTCAAGAATATTAAATCAACTCTTAGGAATCTGACTCGGCAATAATCACACATGTTTAATGATAGTGGGGTACAGTGATGTACATTGCTGCATTGTTCATTTTAGAAAAAAAATTAGAAACTAATCAGTACTTTTATATTATCTAATGAAGTAAGTAAAAGTAATCATGTAAATCCCTACACACTCACTTAGAGCCCTGAAACAAGATGTTTTAGTCACTAAGTCATGTCTGACTCTTTGCGACCCCGTGGAATATAGTCCACCAGTCCCCTTTGTCGGTGGCATTTCCCAGGCAAGAATACTGGAGTAGATGGCCATTTCAGTGTCCACAAGATCTTCCCCACCCAGGGATCAAGCCCATATCTCCTGCATTGCAGGTGGATTCTTTACTACTGAGCCACCTGGGAAGCCCCCTAAGATAAGATAGTTAACTTAAAAGAGTCAGAGAGAGAGAACAGGACTTACAGTGTGATCTTGGTTTATGATTTTTCAAAACTATATAGTGGTAATACATAGACACTCGTATATTTGTGCTGGCTCCAGCTAGAGCATACTGTAAACTAAGTACCATTCTTGTGCTATGACCAAAATGAATGAGACAGATGAACCACTGCCTTAATAGAGCTTATAAATTCTGGTGGGTATGTAAACAAATATATAAGATAATTTCTGAGACCAAAGAAAATAAAATCTTAAGATGGTAGAGAATACCAAAGGAATGGAGATAGCATTAGGTACAATGGTCGAGGGAGATCACTCTGAGGGGATATCTGTCCTGAGACTTGAATGATGAGAACAATGTAAAGACATGAGAAATATAATTGCAAGGTAGAGGGAATAGCGGTGAGCCATTGTTTGAAATAAGCTTAGTGTGTTCCAGAAATAGAAATGGCTTTGTGTCAGAACATAAGGAGGTGTTGAGAGTGGTGACCGCTTAGGTCAGAGATGATAGATACGGCTCAAATCAATAGTACCTTATGGATAATCTTATGGAATTAAGGATTTTATAAATAAATTTATATAAGCATATAGATCGCTCCATGGTAAAGAACTTGTCCTCCAGTGCAGGTGACACAGGTCAGTCAATGAGTTGGAAAGATCCCCTGGAGAAGGAAATGGCAACCCACTCCAGTATTCTTGCCTGGGAAATCCCATGGACTGAGGAGTCTGGTGGGCTACAGTTCACCAGGTTGCAAAGAGTTGAACATGACTTAGCAACTAAACAACATAGTCATTTAACACTTGTGCTGTTATGTTTTCTGATTTATACATTGTTTAAAATTTTGTATATTTTCCAGCAAGAAGTATCATGAAGACACACGGGTATATATGTTTAAAATATAAAAGTATATTAACATATAATAAAGGAACTAAGATACTGAAAGAAATATATAGAGAGCAAAGAATAAAATAAGAACAAGAGAAAATCAGTTCATAGGATGTAAATAGCATTAGAGAAAAAGGAATTATGTAATAATCATGATTAGAATATTCAGTTAGCATTGGGGAAACATTTTAATAATATGCTGTATACCAAGTAAACTCCAATTTGTGGTAAATGTATTTTTGAAACAAAACATGAAAAATAGGAAGTCTGATTTCTGTTTTATCAAATATTTGATGGGAAAACATTCTGAATTAGAAATCATAAAGGAAATAATAGGCATATTCAAGTATATGACAGTAATTATGTAATGGAAAAAGGTGCTATCTGACTGGTGACTGTTTGTAACAGAAGTATATATGAAAGTATTTTTATTATATGAAAGCTGATGTATTATAGCTGATTCATGTTATACAGCAGATAATAACAACATTGTGAAGCAGTTTTTAAAAAAAGCTAATGTAAATTGATCACAGGTAGAAATTAATCAAAATCTTTACAGATTATGGGCAAAAAAAACTTGAAAATTTACTCGAGAAAATAAAACTAAATTTTTTTTTGGAGGGGGGAACCAGGGAAAGGAACAACTCATTATTTTGTTTTTAATTAATTTTTATTGAGGTATAGTTGATTTACAGTGTTGTTTTAGTTTCACATGCACAACAAGGTGTTTCCATTATAAATACATATATATTTTTTTCAAGTTCTTTTCCCTTACAGATTATTATAAAATACTGAGTATAATTCTCTGTGTTATACACTGGGTCCTTGTCAGCTTTTTCTTATATAGAAGATGCCAGTTAATAAGTGTAGAAAGAATAAGAGAGATGAAAATCTCAATTAATCCACCCTATTGATGAATTCTAAAATTAGTTTAAAATATAAGGAGAAGCTAAACTTTTATATGTCTTTGAAAATATTTACTAATTACAAAAGGAAAAATAGTAAGTTTGCAGTAGAAGAACTTAATAGAGAAGGTTAGTGTCATGAGTAATGACACACTAATTCTATAACCCATTAAATTCAATGCCCTGTGTGCATGCTTACTGTGGGATAGCAGAACCTGCCTGGTCTGCTTCCCCCCCTACGCTTTACCCTCTCCTGCTCTAGGACTTGATCGGAGAATACCTTTTCAGGTCCATTGCTCTTTTAGTCACTTATAATGCCGATCTTCCTTGGATGCCTAGCAAACTACTTCTCATTCTTGAAGATCTCTTTCAAGAATCACTACTTTGTAAATCATTCTGACTCTTTTGTACCCATCTTGTATCATAACATACTGTATCCTGAATAACCTTTGTTTACACATTAGTCTAATCCTCAAGACTATCAATTTCTCCTGAGCAGAAAACTGTCTAAGTCACAACTACGCCTGCAGCCCATAACATAGTGCCTAACTTAGAGAAATTACTCAATAAGGTAAAAGTTTGTCAACTTAAGTTGTTTTGAATGAATTAAAGTGCATTGAACATAGTGAGGTTCATACACTTATACCTTGCTTGTTGCATATTTGGTTCACTTCAGTCGCTCAGTCGTGTCCAACTTTTGCAGCCCCGTGGACTGCAGCACACGTATTAGTATGAGTCTTTTGGAAAGCACTGAAACATAATTCCAGATCCATAAAAAGAAAAGTATACCCTTTGACCAATATTTTCTATTTCTGGATACTTCACTTTTTTGGACTTACTTTTAGGATAAAGTACAAAGATTTGCTTTAGCATTGTATATTTTAAAAATTGAAGACAATCTAAATTAAATTATGAATTAATTAGGTTAAGAAAATTATGGTGCATAAATTCAGTTTAAAATATAGTTTATGGTTGTTGTAGAAGCACAATATAATAATTTTCAGGTTAATAATAAAGTCATATACCAAATTCCTTTTATCCTATGATTATAATATGAATTTATTACAAATGGTAATAAGGATTTTAAAGAAATATTAAAAAATTTAAGTTGATTTGGTAGGTCAATGGAATTTCTTTCTCCCGGCTTTATATAGTTATTTTGTTGTTTGTACAGCTTGAAAGGTAAAAATGTAAAATATTGTTATAAGCAAAGTAGTAAAAAGACTTTCAAGTAATAGATGTTAAATTTTACAGAACAGCTTGGTTATTGACACTCCAAGAATTAGGAAGCAAACAAGACCCTTCAGTGCCACAAAAGATGAGTTAGCCGAATTATCTGAACCTGAAAGTGAAGGAGATGAAAAGCCCAAACTTCGGAGACCCTGTGAGCGTTCGAATGGCTATGGAAGAACTGAATGCTTTAGAGTAGAGAAAAATCTGCTAGTTTATGGGTAAAATACTATTTTTAATGTTTACTGTTAGTAGTCTGGTATATAAATTATAGGAAACATATACTATATTCTAGTATACTTTTTGTCTTGTTAGAATCAATAAAATTATTTTTAAAGTATCATGCATTTATATATTTAACATATTTAATAGAATGATGAGATACTTTAAATTTTAAAATTATAAATGTATTGCTAATGTCAAGCTCCTTATTGTTCTCAGATTTGCATATTCAGTAACAAAACAGACAATATTGTTATCCATTATTGAATAAAATATACTAGAAATTACCGAGATTCTGCATTTTATTCTGTGGGCACAAAAACTTTATTAGGTAAATCCTGTTAATGACAAGATGTGTTTTTTGTAGTTTTCAGGCCTTTTATCCATGAGTTATGTTTTTCTCTAGGATTTCATCCAATATTAATGTAAATATACTTTTTTTAACTAGATGGGGCCGATGGAGAGAGATTCTGTCTCATGGCCGTTTTAAAAGGCAGCTAAACGAGCATGATGTAGAAATAATTTGCCGAGCCCTCTTAGCATATTGCCTTGTTCACTACCGAGGGGATGAGAAAATTAAAGGCTTCATATGGGATCTCATTACTCCAACTGAAGATGGGCAGACACGAGAGCTACAGAATCATCTAGGTAGGAACATACTTTATTTCCTTTTTAAATTCAGCTCTAGTTGTATAACTAGCACTTAACATAGTCCCCTATAAAATACAGAAGTATTTTCAGATAATGGTAAAGAACTCTTAACCCTCCCTCTCAGTACAAGTTTCAAATTGGAAAAGACTAGTCTAAGTTTTATACATTGTTATCAAACATGTATTGGTTTACAAGTTGTTGACCCAATAGTATTTCTTAGAGGTTGTCCATCTGTATTTATGTAGATCTATTTTATTTTTTAAACTTCTGCTTAGTAGTCCATAGTATGGATATTTCTTAGTTCATTTAGCATCTCCTTTAGTGATGGACATTTAAGACATTTCCAGTTTTAGACAATTGAAAAACAGGTATCAGTGAAGAATCCTGTACATTCCTCATGCACTGAAACAAATCTTTGGCTAAAGTAAGTATTAAGAAATGGAGTTATTGAAGTACAGCATATATACATCCTTAGCATCTAAAATGTGGTCTGTGAGCCTTTCCCAGGAGCTTTTTAGAAATGCAGAATCCTAGACCTCAGACTTACTGCATCAGAATCTACATTTTAACAAGTTCCTCAGCAATTAGTATGTACATTAAAATTTGGAAAACAGTGATATCCATTAAAAATTTTTTTAATATTTTAATTTGCCGTCAAATGTGGCTATGCCAATTTACACTCTTATTGAAGGACTGGAAATTTTTCTTTGTAACCTTGCTAACAGAACATTCTTTTTTGCATAAAATAACAACTTTCTATAAAGATAAAAAAGATGAGTATGCCCCTAAATTTGTGTTACAGTTTTGTTGCCTTTAATCAACAAATACCTGTTAAAGCACCTGTCATGTGTTTCTTAGGAACAACACAGACAGGATCCCTGAGCTCATGAACCTTACATTCTAGTCAGGCAGAGTTAGACTATATGGGCCTTTGTCAGCAAAGTGATATCTCTGCTTTTTAATGTGCTATCTAGATTTGCCATAGCTTTTCTACCAAGGAACAAGTGTCTTTTGATTTTGTGGCTGCAGTTACCATCCTCAGTGATTTTGGAGCCCAATAAAATGAAATTACCTAAATACTTTTAGATTATGATGAATACTGTGGAGGAAATAAACCAAGAACTGAGATTGAGAACGACAGAAAGCACCTGGTTTAGATATGGCGTGGTCATTGGGATTCTATCCCAATAGTAGGGAATGAAATTGTTAATGTGAAGAGCTGATTTCTGGTATAGATGGAAGATTGTGTATATTACACAAATATAATTTCGTTCTTCCTTGAAACCCAACGTAAATGTCAATAAAGAGGAAAAAATTCAAGGCATTAAGCTTGATAAAGTATACAGGTAAAAATTTTAGTTTCTTAAGTAGTAGAGGGAAGGAAATGGAGAGGGTATCTATAAATCAGTAGTTCACAACCAGACATGATTTTGTGCCCCAGTCTTGCTCTCACTCTGATTGTCGCAACTTTGAGGATGTTAATGGCATCTGTTGGGTAGAGGCCATGAGTGCACAGGCAGCACCCACAGTAAGAAACTCTGCAGCTCAAAATAACAGTAGTGCCAAGATTGAAAAGCCTGCTATAATCTGAAAGAGATTTGAATGTCCTCAGCCAGTTGTAATGTGTGAGCCTTATTTGGATCCTGATTGAAAGCAGGAGCCCAGGGGAAATTTTTTCTTAGATAATTTTTACTAGATAAAAATTAGATAATATTTTAATATATTTTTATTAGATAATTATAAATTTGAATACTAAATATTAAGTATTATTGCATTTCTTGGGGCTGACATTTTATAGGGTATTGTAATTATTTTTTTTAAGGAGGTCTTTTACATGTGTTAAAAGATACCCAGACATTTATTAGAGGGGATTATAGTCTTCAGTTTATTTCAAAATAGTATTGGAGGTTGGGGAGCAAACATAATATAGATGAAGCAAAATTGGCCATGAATTGATAATGAAGTTGGAAGATAGGACCCGGTGCTCCATCATATTATTCCATCTATTTTTGCCTATACTTAATTCCATAATTTAAAAATAATTAAGAATAAACCTTTAAAAGTAGACAGGATAGGAAAGGAATTTTGGAATCTCAGATCATTAGGTTAGTGGTAACTAACTTAACCAACCAGAGAGAACTGAATCTTAAGTCAACATTAGGAAAGGGCAACAACCAACTGATTTTGCTTAATAGATTATCCGAAAGTTTCAGGAGTTTGTGGTATCCATGACCTCTGAAAGTAGGTATAAAAAACAGGGGCTTTGATTAAAAGTGGTTTAAAAGGGAGATCAGACCCCTAAATACCCTCTTCAGCTCCATGTAGCCGTGATATGAAGACTGACTGAATGTTTATCCTCTAGAGAAAATAAAATAAGGTCTGCATTGCATTGGGATTTGCAACATGGACTTAACAAATGGCTGTTAAATTAATATGTATAATGGGCAATGTTATACTCAAGGAAGGAAACTAAGAAATTATTCTTGGTGAATCTGACCAGAGCAAAACCTAAAGACAAATGACAGGAAAAAGCCAGCCAGATTACCCTTCAGAGTCCACAGTCATCTCCATTCATTCAGACTGCCAGTCAGTTTTCCTTTCGTTCTTAAATATGAGCAAATAACCAAGAGTATCAGACATCTGAGGAAAGTCTCCAACATGAATGAGAGACTAAAAACAAATTGCTAAAATATAATTGTAGGAAACAAAGACTATAAAAAGAAGACTTTTTAAATATTAATACTTGAAAAGATACTTCAAGTATACCATGATTTTGAAAGAAGAGTAAACACACTCTTGCAAAACAGATCTTTTAACCACAGCCTAGGCTTTTGTAACTAAGGAAGTGAAAAGTAAAGCACAGGGAAAGGTGTAATCTTTTGGTTTTTACATTTAGAAAAAAAATATTTTGGAACATAGAGGTAATCAGAATGATTAATTAGAGATATTAAATTGAATGTTTGGCAGAAATTGTGTTAATATGTGTGGAGTCATTGTATTGACTTATCTTGTAGTTGAGTTAATATTGGTACCATTAACATTTCAAAGATCTCTGTACAGCCTCCACAGACCTCTGAAAGCCTCCAGAAGTTGCTTACATTGTAAAAATGTTTCAAACTGAACATCTTTATACAAATTATCCCTGATTTCACGTGTCCTCATTTCAACAGGCCTGTCAGCCCCAGTACCGAGAGGTCGAAAAGGGAAGAAAGTAAAGACTCAAACAAGCTCATTTGATATACAAAAAGCAGAATGGCTTCGAAAATACAATCCTGAGCAACTACTTCAAGATGAAGGCTACAAAAAACATATAAAACACCACTGTAATAAGTAGGTAGTAGGGTATTTTTAACACAACTCATTAAAAGTTTACTTTTCTGAATTTTAACAATGTTTAAAACAATCTTAAATTATCTTTAACAAAAGCATACTGATTTGGGTACAGAGACAGTATGGTCTACGGCCAATCCTAATCTTAATCTTACAGGATGTCCTTCAGCAAATCATGGTACCTCTTGTGTCACTTTTCATCAATAGAGAGAGAAATAAAACTGACCTCCCAGTGATCTCGTTGTATCTTACTTGGCTGTTAAATAATGATGATTGTGAAGATTTTTGACAAACTTATTTTATTTATATATATATATATATATATGGTAGTAATGAAGTTAATTTAATCAGAAGTAATTATTATTTCATTATAAAAGTTCTGTATACAAATTTTTTTTAAATTTTAACCTCATGGATGAATTTTCTTTAATGATGACTAATGTCTTTTGATTTTTCCCTCCTCATTTTTAGAGTTTTGCTTCGTGTAAGAATGCTGTATTATCTAAAGCAAGAAGTCATTGGAAATGAGTGTCAGAAAGTTTTTGATGGAGTTGATGCAAGGTAAATAACATGTTTATATTTATTTTTTAGCAACATAATGAGGCAAAAGTTAAATGATCAGGAAATTGTATATTAAGTGGCTCTTTATTCAGTGAAATTCACAGAAAGGAAAATCTACCAAGTTTAGAGTAATCCTTGTCAATTTGTTGCCTTTCATCTATTAATCTCACTGTTGGCTCTGTCACTGAAAATTATAAGAAGAGTGAAAATAGCAGTAGTAGTAGCTTCCTACTACCATGTGAAGGGAAAGTCTCTCAGTCGTGTCTAACTCTTTGTAACCCCATGAACTATACAGTCCTTGGAATTCTCCAGGCCAGAATACTGGAGTGGGTAACCTCTCCCTTCTCCAGGAGATCTTCCCAACCCAGGGATCAAACCCAGGTCTCCCGCATTGCAGGTGGATTCTTTACTGGCTGAGCCACAAGGGAAGCCCTTCTTTCTGGTCGTGGTGGTTAAATAGCTTTATTTGTGTTTAATCACATTTGAGATTAATGATCATAAGTTTGAAGTGAGTCATTTGATAGGGTTCATGTAATTTTCTCCAGCAGTGTTCAACTGCTTAGATATAGGCAAAAAGGTAAATGGATTTTTAGGTTTAACATGAATTGGGGTTGTGTCATGTATATAGAGCAGAGGGAAAAGCAGGCAAAGAATTTTAGTGAGTACAGAATGCTTACTTATAATGAGGAAAGTGGGGGATGAAAGTGATAATGGATAGTAAGTGGTAAGATGGGGGACACCATGATGAAGCTAGAGAATTATAGGGAAAAGTACCCAAGTTAATTGAGTTGGAAGGAACTGACAGTTGGAATTCTGATTGAAGAGCTGCTATTGGTGATGGTAAGATTAAGTATATGACTGTGTGCATGTGTGGCTGTGGTAGAGAGAAAAGAAAGATGATACAAAGGTCAAGGAACTGAGAGACCAAGGTATTGGATGGATCACAGGATGCGAAAGTCTCTCGTAGTAAGAGGGAGGAAGCTTAAGTTTTAGGGCTCCTTTTACCATATCTAAGCCCTTAAAACTGAATTGTCTGCCTTCATCGTGGTGTTGGTATCTCCATCTTACCACTTACTATCCATCATCAGTTTCATCCTCTGCTTTCCTCGTTATAAATAAGCATTCTGTAGTCCAGCACTGCACTCAAAATTCTCTGCCTGCTTCCTCTCTGTTCTACATACATGACACAACCCCAATTCATGTTAAACCTAAAAATCCATTTACCTTTTTGCCTGTATCCAAGCAGTTGAACATTGCCAGAGAAAGTCAAACAAACTCTGCCAAATGACTCACTTCAAATTTATGATCGTTAATCTCAAATGTGATTAAACACAAAGCCGTTGAACCACCACGACCAGAAGGTTCATTTACCAGTTCTTCAAGAGGACCATTCCATACCTCTCTCCTCAAACCATTTTCCTATCCTACTAGCATCCCCCTCCAGTAATGACTTTGGTATGTATTCCATGGAGAAAATAGACAAGAGCTGCCTTCAGTTCTACTTGTCGTATATGTCCCCTTATTTATTCCTGCTCTCGGGATGCCATAGAAATCCTCCTCATCACCCTCCTAAGAGCAGCCCTTATGCTTGGAACTCATCTCTCACCTTTTAAAGATTTTACACCTTTGTTTCCTGAATCATCATTTCCCCTACTCTTTACTGAATCATTCTCTTGGCATATATACATTCCTTAATATCATTAGGAATGTATATATTTATATACTTTTTTTTTCTTTTTTAAAAAGAAAAAAAAACCTATAATATACATACATCCTTCTAATCCATTTCTCTGCTCTCCTTCACAAAAATAGAAAGCTGTGTGAGTTGATAGTCTTATACCTCTTTACTTTGCATTTTCTTTTCAGCCTGTTCCAGTTAATCCTCTGTCTCTACTCTCTGACTGAAATGATTTTTAGTAAGGCCACTCATAACCTATAGTGTGAAGTATAGATGTGCCTGAACTTCCTGTTTCTCCTTTCTTGAAATGATGTCTTCAGGAGACATCCATGCTACTCCACTCACCTGGTTGTTCTTTTTTCCTCGTTGGTCTTCTTATTTTCCTTTACTAGCTCTTATTCTTCTAATAGAGGTTTCCCAGGTGGCTCAGTGTTTAAGAATCCATCGGCTAATGCAGGAGATGCCAGTGCAGTCCCTGGGTTAGGATGATCCCATGGAGAAGGAAATGGCCTCCCAGTTCAGGGTTCTTGCCTGGGAAATCCCATGGACAGAGGAACCTGGCAGGCTACAGTTCCCGGGATCACAAAGAGTCGGATATGACTGAGACTAAACAACAGTTCCTCTGATAGATCACTAGATGTTGGATTGGTCAAGAGCTGTGTCCTCAGCTTGCTTTCTTGTTTGTTCTTTCTCCTTAGGTGAACTTATGCAGCCTCATCATATCAAATATGATCTATACACAGATGACTGTCATATTTACATATTTATCCCAGACCTTTCCCCTCAGCTGTAAGGTTTAAAGCAGCTGCCTCAAACATTTCCCCTTGAAATATCTGATTAACACCTCAATCTTCCCCTGCATCTTCCAAATCTCCTGTCTCCTTTTGTTCCCTCCCCACCTACCCACATATGTGCCTTCTCCATCCTAGTAAATCTACCACCCAGTTGCTCTGGTATCATTCTTGATTATTCTCTTCTCTTCAAACCCTACAGGAAGACTTGCTAGCTTGACAAAGTATATGCGAAGTCTGAGCACTTTTTCACTCTTTCCTCTGCTGACTCCCTAGGCCAACCCACCATTATCTCATGTTTAGACTTGTGCAATGGCCTCCTTATTGAGTCTCTTTGCCCCTTCTTTTTCAAGAGTAGTTGGATTTCTTTGTTGTTGTTTTGGCACGGCCCAGTGATTTGCAGGATCTTAGTTCCCTGACCAGAGATTGAACCCAGGCCCCCTGCAGTGGAAGCACAGTTCCAACCACTACTGGACTGCCAGGGAATTCCCATTATTGCATCTTTTGCCTCTCTACAGTTGGACCTTGATACAGAAACCAGAGTGATCTTTGAAAAGTAAAAATCAGGCCAAGGCACTCCTCTTCATAGAACCTTCTCATTTCTCTTAGAATAAAAATAAAGACCTATCTGCAATGCCCTACATAAGTCTGGGCCCTCTTCCTCCACTCTGTTCTTCTCCACAATGTTCCTCCAGCATGTCAGACTCATTCTGTGCTGTTTCCCCAGTGCAAATACTCTTTCCCCTCTTTTTCCACAGATGTGCCTGCTCCCATCATGCAGGTCTCAGCTTAGGTTTCACCTCTGCAGATAGGCCTTCCCTGCCCACTCTAGCTAGAGCAGCACACTGACCACTGACTATGACTTAACCTTATTTAACCTCATTCATGATGCCTACTAGTATTAAAAACTGTATTTATTTTTAAATTGTATTTCTCCTGTCAGTACGATTTAAGCTGACTGAAGGTGACATATGCTCTCTGTCTTATTGATGATCATATTCCTAGCCCCTAGAGCCTGGGAAATAGTAACAATCAGTAAATATAATTTGTTGTTGACTAATTGGCTCCTCTTTTTCTTTTATCTGATTGAATTCAACCCCCTTGTGATTTCCTAGGAACTATGATCTTTGAATTATCCTCTTTCATTATTCTCTCCCTTGCTGGCTTCTCATTTGGGTTTTATTTGGATTTTAACATATTCATATCTCTCTCAACACATTCCTTCATTGCCTCCAGGCCTTTGCATTCTTGGGGCAACTTTCTCTTTCCCATTTTCCTCCCTTCTCCCTCTCTTACTATTCAGGCGACATCAACTCCACCTCCCTGTCCTCTCAACTGGGTGCCTTGTCATAGCACTCATCACAGATATTGAAGAGGTTTTGCAGATACTTCTTCAAAAGAGCAGGGATATGTCTATCTTATTATTGCCATTGTTAGCACATAGTGAATACTGTTTAAATCTATTTTGAATGGGTGATCTGGCCAGGGGATGTCAGAGGCTTTATGCAAGAGATTGCAGAAATTAATGACGGAAGTATATGTTCCTTACTGTATTCCTTTCCCCAGCAGTTAACGAACACTTAACATGCAAATGGCACATTTAAACCATGAGGTATATACTGAGTGCCCTTTACTCTTTGTGTGTGTTAGTCGCTCAGTCATGTCCAACTGCGACAGCATGGACTGTAACCCGCCAGGCTGCTCTGTCCATGGAATTCTCCAGGAGAGAATACTGGAGTAGATTGCCGTTCTCTTCTCCAGAGAAACTTCCCACCCTAGAACCCTGGTCTCCTGCATCACAGGCAGATTCTTTACCGTTTGAGCTTCAGGGAAGTCTGTAAAGTGAAAATCACTCAGTCCTGTCCAACTCTTCAGAACCACATGGACTATATAGTCCATGGAGTTCTCCCACAGATCTTCCTAACCCAGAAATCTAAGTGGACTCTCCTGCATTGCAGGAGACTGAGCTATCAGGGAAGCTCTCTTTACTCTTTGAAAGGAAAAAAAAAAAAACCTTCCACCCCAGATGTCCCAGTATTTTGAGCTTAGAGTGCCACCTGATGGTTTGTAAAGGGAAATACAGTATCTGACCCACTTAATAATTCCCCTTTGGGTATCCTGTCTCCAGTGTTCTTTCCTCTTTTTCCTTTTTCTTTCTATGCTTCTGCTTTGATTAATCCTGACCAGGAATGCAATCAAAACTAAATATCTTCTTTAACTGTATTTTCCCTTATCTGTTGTTTTCAGCTTTTGCCATATAACAGGAAAACCTCTCCTCCTCTTTCTGCACGAAACTGAAAAATATTGTGATTGTGACACTTCTGCTTTTAAGCAAAATAAGATATAATGAGATGTGCACTTTAGAATGCTGAAAAATGTCCTTCAGTCTCCTGGCCAAACAGTTATAAAAAATAAAAAGTGATTTCTTTATGTTTTATTTACTTATAGAACTTAGAACTCTTTCTTTTTCATTGTCAGTGTCTTTTATTTCAACTGTATTAGTGGTTAAGTATTAGGTTCTTGTGGACCAAACCAGAAACATTGATCACTTACTTTATATCCGTATCAAAGTTTGTTTTGAGTTCCCAAAGATAACCAACTTATAGATGAACTTTTGTCACACAACTTAGGAAGCTATTCATATCTTATATCCATAGTCCTTTGTTAATTAATTTATAAAATTTATGATGCTAAGATGAAGAGATGAAATGCAACTAAATTTGGATTTTTTTATGTGTTGTGTTTTTAAATCATATCTGTGATTCTTTGAAAACTGATAACTCATTAATTTCATAGAGAAATTCTCAAGTAGAATTTTGATTCCCTGGGGTATTGTGCTGTGCTTAATCACTCAGTCATGTCTGACTTTTCGGACCCACTGGAATGTAGCCTACTAGGCTCTTCTGTCCATGGGGATTCTCCAGGCAAGAATCCTGGAGTGGGTTGCCATGCCCTCCTCCAGGTTTCTTCCTGGCCCATGGATCGAATTCAGGTCTCCTGCATTGCAGGTGGATTCTTCACCCTTTGAGCCACCAGGGAAGCCCAAATATACTGGAGTAGATAACCTATCCCTTCTCCAAGAGACCTTCCCGACCCAGGAATCAAACCAGAGTCTCCTGCATTGCAGGAGGATTCTTTACCAGCTGAGCTACTAGGCAAGCCCTATTCAATCTCTGCCCCTTTGGCTGTTGAATACAATATGAGAATGACATACATTTATATAAAAATTAGTGATATTTGCCAATCCTTGTCAAACATTATTAACTATGCTAGGCTGAAGGAGACAATGGCTTGAATCCCTATGGTAAAGAAATGAACATTTCAGTCCTTTTATGCATGGCATCTTTCCCTTTTTAGAGGTATATATTATTTTAGAGGTATGTTACTTGCAGAATGTTTCTGGGAAAATAATAATTTCAAGTGATAAAAGAAAGTTATAAAATTATAAGTGCTGTAGTTTTATATTAATGAAAACCACCAAATTACCAGAGCATCATGGATTTATCATGTGTTTTTAGTAAGTTATCATATTGTCATTTTGTGACATATTATAAACAGCATAAAAATAGCACTTTGAGTGTTTTCATCAAATTATTAATCAAAAACTTGCATTTTCCTCTACTTGTAAGCAGAGCTTAATTTTTCAGTGTGACTTCCTAGCAGTTGTTGTTGTTGTTCAATCACTCAGTTGTGTCCAACTCTTTGCGACCCCATGGACTGCAGCATGCCAGGCTTCTGTGTCCTTCACTCTTTCCCAGAGCTTGCTCAAACTCATGTCTATTGAGTTGGGGATGCCATCGAACCATCTTTTCCTCTGTCATCCCCTTCTTCTCCTGCCTTCAGTCTTTCCCAGCATCAGGGTCTTTTCTAATGAGTGGGCTCATCGCATCAGGGGGCCAGAGGATTGGAGGTTCAGCTTCAGCATCAGTCCAATGAATATTCAGCATCAGTCCAATGAATATTCAGGATTGATTTCCTATTGTTAGCAGTAGCAGTCTAAAAGAGACATAATTTGTTTTACAGCCTAGAGCTATTGATTTGCTTTTTTTAGGGGCTCAGTATCCTCATATACAAAATAAAATACTTGAAGCAGATTTTTGGCCACACTGTTTGCTGACATAATCAGATAGAACCTTTTGTCTGTATCTGAAGGAAATCAGTGGAAAGAATATTATTCCTTAAGAATAAAGTAAACCTATTGAAACTAAACTTCTTTTGTTGTGCTTAAGAGAATTAATTCATTTCATGATATCTTTGTAGTTATTGTGCAATTCTATAATTTTAATTGGTGGTAATTGTGGGAAATGATAAAGTTATAGCCTCTTTTTGTTAAAAACCACAGTGCTTTTTAGAAGCTATATAAAACTTTGCCTCCTCTTAGACTTGTTTATAGTAACTCATAAAGTCATATCATGCTTTTTTTTTTAGTGACATTGATGTTTGGGTCCCAGAACCAGACCACTCAGAAGTTCCAGCTGAGTGGTGGGATTTTGATGCTGATAAGTCACTCCTTATTGGAGTTTTTAAACATGGTAAGTGAGAAGTAAGATAGGTAGGGTCTTCATCTCTGTATAGTGTTAAGTCAGCCATGTCTTAATTTTTGATTTCCACTTACAGTTTTATTTCAGTAACACCCATATTATTGAATACACTATATAAAGTGCACTCTCAAACTGTCCATCAGTCAGTACATTTTCTTATGAGTGAGTGGCATATATAAACTGCTTCTCCCGAACATGTCTCATATAACATTGCCTCTCAGGAAGAGTTTTATGTGAAATTTGTTGCATGTGATCAGTTTTTCCTCTTTTTCAGTCTAACTGATAAATTTAATCTAGATTCCTAAATATACTTATTGTCAGACCATGTAATGTTTGTGATAATTTCTAGAAAATGTTTAACCTGTATTATTTTAATATATGGTCCCGTTAGTCCAGGAACATCACCCATCATAAATGTGAGAGATACTTACATATTTTTCTTCTTTTTATCCTTTTTACTTCCAAAATTGATGGTTCCTCTAGGTTATGAAAAGTATAACACTATCCGAGCAGACCCAGCATTGTGCTTCTTGGAAAGAGTGGGGAAACCTGATGAGAAAGCAGTTGCTGCGGAACAGAGGGCAAATGATTATATGGATGGGTACGTTCATTTCAGAAGCATGAGTTCTCCATATATCTCTGTCAACATAAGCATGTTCTTGTCAGTGATGTTTCTCTTTAAACAAAGTAGTAGTAAGAGATTTTGGAGTTTATGATCTAAATGAGCTAATGATAGTCTTTTAAATTAGCACTTGTCGAACAGAGTGTGAATGAAGAAAGAGACTGGACCTTCCCCACACCCATTCATTTGATGAGTTCTTCACTTTTCCATTCTTAGTAGTCACAGCAGTTAAAACCATAAGATTTTGGAGGTGTAAGAGGGAAGAAGAAAGCTAAGCATACACAATTGAAGAGAAGTATGATGTTCATTATACCTATTTCTTTTCTCACCGAAAAAAAAAGTAAGAGACTGTGTTAAGATTAATAACATTTTATAAGTGAACTTGGAGGTAAATTAGAGTATATTAGAATTTGCTTTCTTCTGACTTGCCGTGTAATTGCCTTCATGCTATTAGACTTGAGCTCCTCTGGCTAAAGAACAGACTTCAGAAGTCCTTCCAACAGTACCCCATTTGTTTGTCCAGCCAGCCAAGGGAAATTTGAAGTTCGATACAATAATTATGGCATTTGTTGGTATTTAACAGGGATGTGGAAGATCCAGAATACAAACCTGCCCCAGCTATTTTTAAAGATGATATAGAGGTATGCTTTGGATCATGTTTTTAAGTCATCAGTTCTAGTTATCTATGTTTTCTTTTGCTTGCTTTTTCTTTTGTGTGTTTTCTTTCATATTTTTTTTTTATGCATCATTTCTCAGAAGTTAGTGACCAACTTAGGTTGCCAGACATCACAAATAAGCATTTAGAATTTGCTTGATCTCCCCTTTCTAGACAAGCTGGAGACTGGTTTGGACATAAGGATGAAATGGAACTTGCCAACATGCTACACTGCTAGGAACCAAAGAAACAGTGTTCAGGGGCAAAATCTCAAAGCAGAGTGAGGACTAGATACTAAAGGTACACAGCAACAGAAACTGTGCCTCCATAAAACAGTTTGAAATAGAGGGCAGAGCCTAGAGGAAGTTTGAGCTGCTAAAGCACAATTCTAAGTGTTCTATTTATAGAAAATCAAAAGGAAGAAAAAGAGTTTTTGAAAATAATCTGTTGGATTGGAGAATTTTTATTAAAAGAGGAGAGGATTTCTCTAGTATTTCTGAGAACATAGTAAAGACTAAACAATGCTGTGGCTGTCAGGTAGGATTTGCTGGCCTTGGTTGCCAAGGGAATGGGATATTGGTGCCTACATGAGAAAGAAAGATGAGGTTTAGGCCAGTGTGTACCAGTGAGAATGATAATCCAGTCAAATCAGAACCCTTAAAGAGTAGTACTTTCTGCCAAACTGCACATGAAAACATAGAAATTTATCTCAGCATGGGCTTCAGGTAAGGAGAAAATTATCTCCCCTGAGAATTCATAACCATAGGCCTACCTTTTCTTGAGTTTCTGGCTTGATTTTTTTTTTTTAATTTAATCTGCATGGTCTAGGAATTCTCAAGGCAAAAAATGTGAAATAAAAAGAGATCCCAAGCTGGTAATACACTTGAGGTACCCGCTGAAAGAAAACAATCGAAGATAAAGAACTAATAGAAGAAACAACTTCAGTTGAGATTATATTTGCATCCTAAGGATAAAAGCCTTCCATGAAATAAGGTCAAAATCCAAAACTTCCATCTATGAGGAACAGTCTTCCATGAGTTAATGTTAGCAAATACAACAAAAAACAATATTAGATCTTTAAGAATTTCTAATAAGAGATCTCCTGAAATAGAAAATACGGTTTTTACTGATTAAAGACATTAAAGAGCTAAGAACGGAACAAAAGAAAGCATATGATTTTAAAGGGGATATATGAAGGAAAACTATATGTAACTTTGAAAGTAGAAAATATTGATCTTGAGATGTAAAACTCAACAAATAAGTTAAACCTTGTGCTGGAGAAGCAAATTAGACACAGTTCATGAGAGAAGAAATTATTTACAATATAGAGGAAATTATCCATAATGTAGCACAGTGAATCAGTTTGAGCCAAAAAGAGAGAAACCACATAGTAATTTGAACTGGGAAAGTTTGATGTAAAGACTTACTGGTTGTGATAGAGGAATCAAAGTAATGAGAGATAGACTAGAAAGAAGTCGGGAACTCTAAAGAGTGTGAGAATAGCCACTGTTCGTATGACTGAGATACAGCACCCAGGGAAGGATCCTCTCCCCACGAGGGCTGAGGGTATGGCCATAGTAAGCAGAGACTATCATCAAAAAGATTAGAAATAACAAGTATTGGATAGGGTGCAGAGAAAAGTGAAACCTTGTACAGTGTTGACGGGAATGTAAATTGGTGTAGCTACTATGGAAAACAGTATGAGGTTCCTTAAAAATTAAAAATTGTCATATGATCCAGCAGTCAAACTTACGGGTACTTAACCTAAGAAAAACAAAAATCTGAGAAGATAACATGCACCCGCATCACATGTTGTTTCAAGTATTATTTATAATAGCCAAGATGTGGTAACAGCCTATGTGTCTCTTGGTGGAAAAATGGGTAAAGAGATTATAAGAGATATATATACATAACACATGTTTTCATATATATGTACACAATGGAATATTATTCAGTCTTTAAAAAGAATGAAATCTTCTCATTTGCAACAACATGGATGGACCTTGAGAACATTATGCCAAGTGAAATAAGTCAGAGAAAGACAAATACTGTGTGATCTCTTAACATGTGGAATCTAAAAAAGAACATATTTTTAAACTAAGTTGATAGATAAAGAGAACAGATTGTGCTTGCCAGAGGCTGGGAGTTAGAGATGAGGTAGAAATGGGTGAACTGTTTTTGGTTTGGGTTTTTTTAGTTTAAGTGAATTTTTAAAATTCTATTGCAAAACAAAGTATTATAAAGAAAATCGATTCTCTTATTGTATCTTGACTCAGTTTCCCTGTGACAGATTTCTGTTTTCTTTTGCAAGGATGATGTTTCCTCACCAGGAGATCTTGTTATAGCAGATGGAGGTAAATAACGTTTCTTTCTTTCTTTTTTTTTTTTTGGTAGTGATTTTTTTTTTTTTATTGTTTTTGCCATACATTGTCATGATATCACCATGGGTTTACATATGCTTCCCCTCCGGATCCCCCCTCCCTCCTCCCTCCCCCCCGGGAAATCTCGCTGCACCAGTCCCGAGCATCAATCCTGGGCTGGCGATTGATTAGACACATGACAATTAACATGCTTCAATGCCCTTCTCCCATATCATCCCACCCTTACCCTCATCCACAAAGTCCACGAGTCTATTCTATACATCTGCGTTCCTTTTGTTGTCTCCCATGTTGGGTTCTCGTTACTGTCTTTCTAAATTCCATATATCGTTTCTTTCTTTCTTTAGTGTTATTGTAAATTAGCGTTCCCAGGATACTGTGAGATCAGTAAACAAGTATACTGTGTTTCAGGATGAACATGAAATTTATTCAAGACAGTTGAAATCATTGTAAAACATAGTTGATTGAAAGTTTAACAATATTTTTAGTTTTTAGAGCTCTAATTAAAGCTTTTTGAAAACAGATTTGTTTTTGCTTTTCACTTAATCGGATTAAAAGAAAAAATTAAGTAGGGAAATTTTGCTGCTTTTGTGAGCTTCATGACAATATCTATTTAGTTTTTTTGTATTTGTTTTTTAGTTGTTTTTTCTTTAATTGACATGAGTTTCTTTAAATGTAGATGGTCAGCTGATGGAGGGTGATAAAATTTACTGGCCTACGCAGTCAGCTTTAACTACCCGTTTGAGGCGTCTCATTACTGCATATCAGCGTACTAATAAAAACAGACAAATCCAGCAGATACAACCTACTTTCCCTGTGCCTGCCAGTGTTATGCAGCCTCTTTATGAAGAAGCCACTCTTAACCCTAAAATGGCAGCCAAGATAGAAAGACAGCAGAGGTAAGACTAAGTTTTTAATATATAGTGTCTAAACATACTATTCATTCTGAAGTCTGTTAGGCTATGATTATCTCACTTTGCTAGCAGCATATCTAGGTAGAGAAGTCGGTCAAAGCAAAATGCTTTATGCACACATACACATGTCCACACAAAGATGGAAAAATTGCATTTTATAGTTACTAGGTCTTATTTTTTTTAGGTCTTATTTTATATGTAATTCATGTTTATAAATACTGAGGTGTAAGGGAATGAAGGTGAAAATTCAACAATTAAATTACAAATGAAATGTATTTTTAAATTATATGAAATAAATTCCATTGTGTCTTATTTTACATGATGACAGTAATGAAGTATAGAATTCATGAAAGAGAAGTTTGTCTCTGCTTTTTACAGAGGATGAATCCTTGAAGCTACTGATGTCAAAGGGAAATAAATAGTAGTAGAACTTCTTACAAGAGATCTTGTTAGGAAGACAGACACACTTGTCTCATCCCAAAAAATTTAACTTCTTAAAAAGCATAGAATCCCTGGAAAAGAATAAGAAAGTGTAGCAATAACCTGGCCTCCTTGTTAAACTTGGACCTTTGGATTTTTTCTGAAAGATAAATCATTGTTCCTTTACTTGAGGCACATTCATTATAACCAGAATTTAGTCTGCCACTTAAGATTTTAGCTGTCCTAGATGTAATATTCAAATGCTGCTACCTATGTAAATACACTGTTTCAGTTATCTGTCCTTGCATAACCACCCACCCCAAAACACAGTGATGTAAAGCAACATCAGTTTTTTGCTTCTCACGATTCTGTGGATTGACTAGGTGGTTGGTTCTTCTGCGCCCCATGGTGTTGGCCAGAGTTGCGGGGAGGGTTGGAAAATCAAGAGTTAGTTGCACAATCACGTCTGACTCTGTGATCCCATGGACTGTAGCCCCCCAGGCTCCTCTGTCTGTGGAATTCTCCAGGCAAGAATACTGGAGTGGGTTGCCATTTCCTTCTCCAGGGGATCTTCCCAACCCAGGGATCAAACCTGGGTCTCCTGCACTGCAGGCAGTGTCCAAGAGGGAGCATTCCAAATGGCAAAGGCAGAAGCTGCAGGTTTTTCACCGTCCAGCCTCAGCAGTTACAGAGTGTCATAGCTGCCACCTACTATTGGTCCAAAAAATCACAGGGCCAACCAAGATTTAAAGGAAATGAGTTACATCTCTCAAACGGAAGAGTGGCAAAGAATTTGTGGCCATCTTCAATCTGCCACATACATTTTCCCTCAGTCTGGAAGATTTAGATAATCTTCCTGAAGTTTTAGTTTTATCACAATATTCAGTGGCCCGTTATTTAGTACAAGGATAAAGTCTAACTTCTTAAGCCTTAATTCAAGAGTGTCTTCAGTTTAAAAGGCCTTAGCCTGCATTTATAATTTTATTCACTACTGTTTCCTCAGCCTGAATGCCCCACTTAGTCTTTATTCAGTATCCTACTTAAGTTGTTCCTGTCACCAAGAATATTCTTCTTATTAACTCTTTAGTCTATACATGGCCCTACTATTCTTCTGTGTTCAACACAGGTTCTGTATCCTCTGTTGGATTTTTCTTGCACTAGACTAGCTCATAGTATTCTTTGTTTTCTGCACTCATATAGCACTTACCTAAATAAAACTAGTCATTTTCAAAATGATAAAAGATTCTGTAATAACATTCATCTTTTCCTTTCCATGTCTTATCTAAGCTGTAAATAAATGCCACTTAACTCTGTGATGCCTTTCTTGATTACTCAAGTTTGAACAAATCCTTCCATCTTCCGTGTTGTCCTAAAGTTGTGGTTTCTATAATGCATACAACTATAAAATACTACCTTATACTGTAAATATGTTTGAAATGTTTTATCTTTTTTCCAAAGGGAGGGTCCTCATGTCTTATACATTGTTGTATCCCATGCATATTTTTTCACACAGTTAAGTATGCAAAAAAACCATTATTGTCTGAAGGAAAAGAAGCATGGGTAGAGATGAGTCAACAGCATTTTTAAATGTATTTATAAGGTAGTAACCCTGGATTTAATCTTTTAAAGTGTTAGGTACTTGAAGTGTTTTTGAATTTTACAATAGTCATTTATGTTCAGCATCAATGTTATTTCCATGAGCAATGTGACTTTTTCTTTAATTCAAAATAGATGGACAAGAAGAGAAGAAGCTGATTTTTACAGAGTTGTGTCTACATTTGGAGTGGTATTTGATCCTGACAGAGGCCAGTTTGATTGGACAAAATTTAGGGCTATGGCTCGGCTACATAAGAAAACTGACGATAGCTTGGAAAAATATCTGTACGCATTCATGTCTATGTGTCGGAGGGTTTGTCGTCTTCCTTCCAAAGAAGGTATGTATAAAAAAAATTTTTTCCTTTGTTTCAATCAAAGAAACAATTAAAATTCAGAAGTTCCCAGCCTTTTAATACAATATCATCTAATTAAACATTTCACCAGTTTTTCTGAATTGTAAATAAACTCTGCTTAACAGTCCTTTATTCCTTAATTCTACTATTGAAATGAGAGCTAAAAAGAAAACAGGTACACATTTAATTTTGAGAAAATAGTGTTTTTATTTAGAGTTAGATATATGATTATCAGGGGTGGGAAAATAAAGGATAGCTTTTGGTAAATAGAACTAACCTATATTTTTAGTTCATCTGATAAGAACTATGCTGGATGGCTTATTTAGCACAAATGATTTTGCTAGAAATGAGGCCTCTATTCAAAAGACATTTTAGTAGGAAAAACCACCCAGGCCCTTCAGAAAACAAAACCAAAACAAAAGCAATTAATCAGAGCTGCAAATTCTCAGTCAATTTAATTGATTTTGAATCCCAGGTGGGAGTTTTCATATATCCCTTACTTTTCCTCCTGTAATGTTAAAATCTTATATCATTAATTATTAGCCCCGGAAACTAACATTAATACAATACCATTAACTAAACACCTTTTCAAGTCTTACCTGTTTTTCTACTGATGTCCTTTTTAGTTCCAAGAGCCCACATTGTATTCCATTGTTATTTTTCCTTCACCTTCCTGCAGTCTGTAACAGTTCCTCAGTTTGGCTTTGTTTTTTTGTCTTTAATGACCCTGATACCTTTGATCAGTTTTGAAAAAACCTCTTCAATTTGGATTTGTCTTGTGTTTTCACATGATTGTGTTGAGGTTATGCCTTTTTTTTTGCAAGAGTAACTTAGAATTGATGTGTCTTTCTCAGAACGTAGTGTCATGTCAGTGTGTCTTATTACTGAAATGATGTAGCCCTTGATTCTTTGTTAAGCTTAGGTAGTTTCTGTTGCCTTTCTCCAGTGTAAAATTATGTTCTCCCCTATAGTGAACAGATATCTTAAGAAGATACTTTGAAACCACACAAATCTTGTTCTCCTCAAACTTTCACCCATTGATTTCAGTAACCATCAGTAGATCTTGTCTGCAGCAGTTTTTAACTGTGCAGTTCTACTACAAGGAAAAGTTGTTCCTTCTCCCTAGTCTACTCAATTATTTATTCATATTTATTCAAATGAGTGTTTATTTTTTATTCTGTAGGTTATAATCCAGTACTGTCAGTGTTAATTCTGGTGTTCATATTGTTCCAAATCTGGCCATTAGTATCTCTTAGATAGTCTCTACATTATTCCAACAAGCCTCTATCTTTTTTTAAGTACTTCCCAACTGCCAGTATCTCTGCTGATAAAGATATGACCCCACAAAAAAGAACAGAGTGTGGTCTGATGTTGAAATGGAACTGTCTCAGACTAGTAGTCATACAATGTTTGACAATTGTTCCTATGTTTATATCAAACTTTAAGAAGACTTTGCTGTCCTTGTGAATCTACCGTAATACTCTGAGTTACCTCAATGCACTTAAAGATATACAGACTTAAGTTTGCTTATGGGATGTTATTTTAACAGTTTTAATTTGTATTTATAAGTGAGTTTGAGTGTTTTTCTCTTTGATTAAAACGGAGCAGTGTGACATTAGCTCATAGAGAGTTTCTTAAAAGTACATCCTAGTTATATTAACACGCTTCCAAAGTAATCTTAATGTTTTATTTAACTTTCTATAGATCCAGAGTTATGTGTTACATGGTTATTAATACTTCTTTCTAAAACTTAACATTTGTCTTCATTTAAAAATGTTAAAATGAAATTCTGAAAATTATACAATGATACTGAGTAGACGTATATTTTAGAAGTTGCATTATTTGTTTTAAACCTATAACGAAGTACTTTTTAGGGTAATATGTTTGTTCTTGTCTCAATATAGAATTGGTGGATCCAAGTATTTTTATCCAGCCAATCACAGAAGAACGTGCTTCTCGGACTTTATATCGCATTGAACTTCTAAGGAAAGTAAGGGAACAGGCCCTCCGACATCCACAATTGTTTGAACGCTTGAAGCTTTGCCATCCAAATCCAGACTTACCAGTCTGGTGGGAATGTGGCTCTCATGATAGGGACTTGCTCATTGGAGCTGCTAAACACGGGGTGAGCCGAACAGACTATCACATTCTTCGGGACCCTGAACTCTCATTTATGGCCGCTCAGAGGAACTACAGTCAAAGTAAGATGGCTCATTCAAGGACTTCTACCCCACTTTTACAGCAATATCAAGTAGCACTTTCTGCTTCTCCTCTTACCTCTCTACCTAGGCTCCTAGATCCTAAAGCTGTTATTCTAGAGGATGTGAAAGTTAAAAGTGAAAACCTTAAAGAGGAGCCTCAGTCTTCTGAAGAAGAGTCTATGTCTTCTGAGGAAACCAGGACACTAATAAAGTCTGAGCCTGTAAGTCCAAAGAATGGTGTTTTACCACAGGCTACTGGAGACCAGAAATCTGGTGGAAGAGGTGAAACAGACAGACGCATGGTTGCAGCCAGAACAGAGCCTCTAACTCCAAACCCGGCTTCTAAGAAACAGCGAGTCCACAAAAGAGGATCAGAGTCTAGTTCTGATTCTGACTCTGATTCTGAGAGATCGTCCTGTTCTTCCAGATCATCATCTTCTTCATCTTCCTCCTCTTCGTGTTCCCAATCTCGATCAGGCTCTAGCTCTTCTTCTTCCTCCTCTTGTTCTTCAGCATCATCTTCATCCTCATCCTCATCTTCCTCTTCCTCATCCTCCTCCTCATCTTCATCAGAAGAAAGTGACAGTGAAGAAGAGGAAGTCCAAAAGCGAGGTATATGCATAAAGTGCTTTTGCTATTTTAAGACATTTCATATGCAAATGAGAATGATTCAGATTGCTTAAGCATGCTTCAAATTGTTAGTTTAAATTTTACGTGTACAGATTTTCTTAAAGAAGGACTGCTGAAAATGCAACTAGATTACTGGTTCATACTCTGTATTCAGTATTCACATTGCAAAATGAGTTAGTCAGACAGGATTAGAGACTTGGCACAGTAATTTTATTTCTTTGTGACTGCCTTAAATTTACTATTGTATTTTTCCTAAAACAAGTTGATCAGTGAGCAAATAAAGGTAATAATTTTATAATAGACACCAGTCCAACTAACAAGACCCTACTTGGCCCTACTCAGAAAGATCTAGCGGAGGAACTCCAGTCTGTCCATAGAATAGTGGTAGTTGGTCCTCTTCTACGTGTGTCCTTGTTGTAGTCTGACAGCTCAGATGTAAGGAAATGTGAGTGAGTGTGAATGTGTTTGTCACTCAGCTCAGTTGTGTCCAATTCTTTGCCACCCCATGGATTGGGGCCCGCCAGGCTCCTCCATCCATGAGATACTGAAGCGGGTAGCCTTCCCTCTCCCAGGGGATCTTCCTGACCCAGAGATCAAACCCAGGTCTCCCGCATTGCAGGTAGACTCTACCATCCAAGCCACTAGGGAAGACTGTAGGGAAATGAGTCAACATCCGATGGGCACAGGAGCCACCCTGATACCCACAAGAGCAAGCATCTCCTATAACAAGTCCACAAGCATGACTTTCTGGGTTTTCACACAGGACATGCCGAATTACGAGAGTCTCTTCCTGAAAGAATGATAGCCTCCCTAGCAGATATTTGTGCCCTCCCAATCCAGATAGTTTACCAATCAGGAGTGTATGTGTTTTCAGGGGAACAGACCTAGAGAGTTAGCACAGGTCAAATCTTCTTGCAGAAAGGGATGTTTGGTTAACCCTTTTCCTCCAAACTCCGTAATGCCACTCATTTGGCTTTTGCTATAATTTAAAAAATAATGAGTACTTTATTGTATTCTAGGTGATTTTTTTTTTTACTTCTCAACTTTTCATCTTCAAATATGTCTGATAATCCTAATTATATACGAGTTGAGAAGTATATGCAAAGTTGTGTTCAACAGTCTTTAAAACAATTATAATTGGTCATAATTATTCTTAGCAGAAGGTACCCCTCACGTGAAAGCCTACGATGAAGAAAGCGTTGCATCACTGAGCACTACCCAGGATGAGACCCAGGATAGTTTCCAGATGAACAATGGGACCACAGAGTCTGCTTACATCCTACAGGGTGGATACATGCTGGCAGCATCATATTGGCCAAAGGTAAGTAAATCATTTCTTGCTGATAAAAGTGATTTTTTAAAATATTTTTCTGTGTATCTTTAATGGTACATATTCTTACTATGTAGGAAAAAAGAGTCGCTATTATGTGTGGGATGACCATTTGGTGTTAGCATTAAAAGTAACAACTATTACTGTCAACTATTACTCCGTTAGATCTATGTCCTTAAATGTTTATGAATCTCAACCTTAGAATATTCAGAAGAAAAGATAATGAATGCTTATGTTCACATACAATTCAGATGCTTCTTTATGAAATAAGTGCTTTAAAATGGGTGTTCTTTAAGAAAATTTATGAGCCAGTTGTGACCTAGAAAAATGTTTGTTTTAAGTACATGTACATTTAGTGGTGGAAGCTCAGACTGAATTAAGACACTTCTTCCTCCAGTATGTGACTTGATTAGTAGAAGAGTACTTAACTTTAGAAATGAGAAGAAATGAGAAAGAAGAAAACTCTCTACTCTTCTGTATACTTCTGAGTTGTTTGAATTTTTTATGAGGACCCTGTATTACTCTTATAAAAACAAAAGTGAAAGAAAGAAAGTGAAGTTGCTCAGTCATATCTGACTCTTTGCGACCCCATGGACTATAGCCTACCAGGCTCCTCCGTCCATGGGATTTTTCCAGGCATGAATAGTGAAGTGGATTGCCATTTCCTTCTCCAGGAGATCTTCCCGACCCAGGGATTGAATCCGGGTCTCCCACATTGTAGGCAGACGCTTTGCTGTCTGAGCCACCAGGGAAGTCCAAAAATGAAAAACAAAAGGACAGCAAAATATCTTTATAGTATATTTTTTAACTTCACCAGCGGCAGTTTATTCAGAATTTTAACATGTATGTGAGAAAATGTATGCATACCAAATACAAATATGTTGTACCAGGGGTAAATCCATCAAATCTGTGATCCCTAAAGGTCTGGCTCAGTTACTGAAATCACCATTTGATGTTCATGCTGTTGCAGGATCGTGTGATGATCAACCGGTTGGACAGTATTTGTCAAACAGTCCTCAAAGGGAAGTGGCCTTCAGCTAGAAGAAGTTATGATGCCAACGCAGTGGCTTCTTTCTATACCACAAAGCTGCTGGACAGCTCTGGTGCAGCCACAGAATACAGCGAGCCCAGCGTGCCCCCTCCTGCAGGTGCTGCAGTCAAAGAAGAACACGATCAGTCAACACAGATGTCAAAGGTGAAGAAGCATGTACGAGAAAAGGAGTTTACAGTGAAAATCAAAGACGTATGTCTATTTTTATTGCCCTAGGACCTGATTGCGATTGCGGTGTGCAGCATGCTTTTCCTGCAGATGGCTGCCTGCTCTTCCTCTTACTTCCCTCACATACTTGCTTTCTGGTATTTGGATTGTTTTTCCTTTTTGATATCCAGGTTATTAAACTTGAATATTCTACTAGAGGGATCATCATTAAATGTGTTTCTCTACCTATACTTCTGAAAATAGTCCTTCTGCTGATCAAGATGCTTTCTTAAACAGTCTGACAATTTCTTATTGTTTAGTTCTTTTATATAATATTCGAATGGTATGTCAGTGTACTTTCTGTTTTAAACATTTAGCATGCCTTGTTATCAGTAACATTTCATTGTTCAGTATGATTTTTGAAGCTGAATTGATGCCTAAAACATGGGTAATATCTCTAAAATGTCATGTGAATAATGTACACAGATATGTGTCAATCGCTGAAAGGGTTACAGTTTACTAGTCACATGAAAAGCTTGGTTTTGCTCAGAAAAGTATGTATAATACCTAGATTTTTTTTTTCACTTAAAGATATAAATTTTAATACTCATTATAGAAATTGATTAAATGTTTTTTTCTAGTTGATGTATGAACAAGAAGAGAACGTGACTGATTTTTCAGGGTTTTTACCTTTTTCTAAGTAAAAAATTTCTTTTAATATACTACAATGATTTTAATCATTTATTTCTTGATAATGGCATCTGTTTAACAGGAAGGTGGTTTGAAGTTGACCTTTCAGAAGCAAGGGCTCACTCAGAGAAGGCCGCTCGACAGTGAAGACTGTGCTCCTGGGCAGCAGCAGTACCTCACTCGACTTCGGGACCTTCAAGGTGCGTCAGAGAGCAGCCTCGCCAGTTTCCCAAAATCCGTACCACTATCAGGTGAATATGCTGGTAATCATTGCCTCAGCATGATTCTTCCTAAATCCTCAGCTCACAGAATACTTGCAAGAACAAGATTGTTTCTACTTTAAACAGCCCTTTTGTCATAAGAAAGCTCTAAAATATCACAAAATTCCTTCTTTGGAAGCAAATTCTGCCCACAGTTGGCTCTTCTCAATGATTGTATTTTTGTCTTTAAAGGCATCACAGAAATAACCTAGTCAAATGTCTACTTGATAATCTTAACATTTTGAAAACAATGATAATATCTCCCCTTGAGACTGTTTTGTTCTAACTTTATGACAATGTGAATTAGTAATTATTTATTAAATACTGAATTAGTGCCATGAGTTCTGTACTCCAAAGGCACTGAGGAATCCATCCATGAGAATTTGTTTTGTTTCTGTTGATCTAGTTGTACTTTAGTTTGTGTCCCTATTATGGTGTGCTATCAACAATTGAGAATTTTAGTTAAGAGTAGTTGAGTCTTAAAATGTATGGACCACAACATACTGATTGTAAAAACATGTATCTTTTCAGTTAAAAGCATATGAATGACTGGAATTTCCTTTGTACCTCTGTATACATAAAGTTAAGGACTCTATTTCGGTTACCATCCAATACTTGAAAACATTTCAAAACTCCTGTGCTTGTACAGTGTGTGAATTTCCTAAAATTTGGAAAAATAATGCTATATTATAGATGTTAAATTGGTTGCTGTTTCCAGTAGCTGCTGTTACCACTTTCTAATTGTAAATAATAATTAAATTATGAATTAGAGTCATCAGAATTTTGTCTCATAGTTTCATTAACCATTCACTGTAATTCTCCAATTACTAGGCTTTGAGAGAAGTATAAATGAGCCATAGTTCTCTTACTGAAGTATAAATCCCCAAATTGTGCTTTACAATGGCAGTGTTGTTATTGTTTCTTTTTTCCATGAGAAAATGGGAAGGGGTGGGGAAGATAAGCTCTGGGATTTTTTTGCCCAACGTAAGTATGTTTAATAATACTGCTGCTTGTACCTTGATAACTCCAGAACTATAAAGTGGGGTTGCTACTTCTGTCATCTGAACATTTTATTGTTATTGCAGCTGAAGACTTTCAAAGACTACAGCCTTTGCCTATAAGTAATTCTTTGGTAAATAATACTGTTTTAATAGTGTCAGTAGTAATTAGAACGCTAATTTTGCACCTATACAAAATATTAAAAAGCCAAAACATTAAAACTAGATAAAATTATTCAAGAATTGTATTTCATTCATCTTGATAATTGCATATGTGAGATCTTTCTTTTGGCCATGCAACACGGTGTGAAGGATCTTAGTTCTCCAACCAGGGATTTAACTTGCGCCCCTCCATTGAGAGCACCAGGGAAATCCCCTTGAACTCTAGCTCTGTCTTCTTACAGGACTCTTAGGAAATCTGTTAACATTTTTGAGACTTTTTTGTTTGTGAATTGAGGGGTTGGGGTCAGAGGAAAGGTAGCATTGTTAGGTAGATTAAATAATACATGTGAATTGGCTGGAATGGAACTTGGCACATAATTAAATGCTAAACAGATGTTAAAATTAGATTTAGAATTGGATGTTGAACAAGTGCTATTGTAATTCTTCGTATTAAGCCGTTTTTATGTGTAGGAGTATGCCTCTGAATCGTATCTAAAAGGTTTGAATGAAGATATCTTATATAATGTAAGTTAATTAATGAAAGAAAGTAAAATAGCATAAATTATAAGTCTTTAGTTTATTCCAGAAACCACCTGGGATAGTAATCAAAAGATGGTAGAACTAAACAGCCTGGAGTTGAATTCTGTCATTTACCAACTGTTGTGACAGTGGGCCTGCAACATAACATTTCTGATCACATTTATAAAATTGGCTTAATAACTCTCTGTTTTGTTTGTTCTGTTTTTGGTAATTTAAGAAGACATTTGTAACAGTCTAGTTTATGGCAACACCTAGTAAGCACTCAATAGAAAGTGGTATTTATTTTAAATTTTAGTATTATTATAATTATATCTTAGAAAAGACAACACAGGCTTTATGAAACAGAGTAAGTTAAATTTTCCATTTTGGATTCTAGCCCAAAATAAATCAGTAATGTTTGTAAAAATCACTCTCAAGAAGAAATTAAGGTAGCTGTGTTTTTTGTTGTTTTTGAAAAAGAAAAGGAAGTGTCTTTCATGAATACACAGGACTTGCTTAAGAAATTCTCCTTGGATGATTGAAAATGTATTTCTCACTACATGCTGAACCACTATAAGCAAACATATCATTCTTAATAATATTTTCTTTCATAAGAGTATTCTAGATGATGTACTCTTTAAGGACAGGAACTGTCTCTTACCTTTGAACCATCCTAGTCCTTTGTGTGTAGCTGTTCGAAAATATGTATCTATTGGGAAAGAATGAATGCATGGAACTGTTTAATTCATACCTCTTACATATTTTTTTTAATTGAGTGCCTTCTGAAATAAGGAGTGTTTAACTGGCAAGAAACACTGGTGATCTTAGGGATAATACCTTAAATAGTCTGGTGAGGGGCAGACTTTGGGAATTTGAGGAGCAAAGTTTGTCGTGAAAAAGACGAGCATGACAGATACCGTTTCAAAAGTTTTGAAGACTATGGAAAAGCCAAAGGAAGTTTATTTTTTGTGTTGGGCCATGATTTTAAGTTGATACAAATCTAATATAGATTAAGATATTTCTGCACCAAAAAAGCAAAGGTAAATGGTGAAACAAACTTATACTTAATAGAAAAAGTAGGAATTAATGGGTTCAAAAAGGGTGGAACGGTTTGTCTTGTACATGAGAAAGGCATGCTTCTTCCTCTGAAAGGGGACAAAAAAAAAGATATGTGGATATCCAAGGGAAAATTTTGAGGAGACATGTTAAAATTTGAAAGAAGCCTGGATTGTAGTTCTCCTGGTTTTTAAATGAGAAGTGGGGTGGTATTTTTCATTCAAAAAAAAACTGTTTTTTTTTTTAATTAAACCTTTTCTTTTGATCATGAGTCTCATTACAAGCATTCATTATTTTATTCTATTTTTTTAGAGTATAGTTTGCTTATAATGTATTAATTTCTGCTATACAACAAAGTGAGTCACTTAAGCATATATATATATATATATATATATATATATATATACGTATATATATATGCACACACACACATTTTTTCCCATTATGGTTTATCACCGGATATTTAATATAGTCCCCTGTGCTATACAGTAGGACTTACTGTTTATCCATCCTATATATGATAGTTGGCATCTG
Organism: Antilocapra americana; assembly: GCA_007570785.1. Lineage (NCBI taxonomy): Eukaryota > Metazoa > Chordata > Mammalia > Artiodactyla > Antilocapridae > Antilocapra > Antilocapra americana. Next base: position 2,157,219 of record ML663568.1, on the reverse strand, counting down.
TTAATCCCAAACTCCCAATCCATCTCCCCCAAAAGTGATTACTTTCAATTTAAGAACTAGATTTTTATCACTCTTTTGCATTTTTAATTTGTTAGGTACTCCCATCCAATCAACCCTTGGTGCCAATGGAGTTTTATTAGACAACCAGCCTGTAGTCAAAAAAAGGCGGGGAAGGAGGAAGAATGTAGAAGGTGTTGACATCCTCTTTTTTAACAGAAATAAACCACCTAATCATGTAAGTAAACTAATGCTTAAAAGCTACTGATCCTTGAATCCAAAATTCATCCTAGTAAAGATATATATTGCTGCTTTATGAATTTTTTGTGAATAATAAAAATAACTGGAAAATTAGGAGTATACTGTATACTTCTAGATTGTATCTCAGTAGAGTCCAGCACTGGTCAAGATTCATGAAAATTTTAAATTTGAAAGATTTAGAAGAAATTTTAAACAATTTTTGTTTCTCTTTAAAAAGAACTGCTTCATTGGACCAAAATCAGAATGCTAAAGTGTGGAAATAAAATTTTCATTTTGGTGTTTTGCTGCAGGTTGCGTTAGGCTTAACCACGTCACAGATTTCTACAGGGATAAATCCAGCACTATCCTATACTCAACCTCAAGGAATTCCTGATACAGAAACTCCTGTTCCAGTTATTAACCTTAAAGATGGGACAAGACTTGCAGGCGATGATGCACCGAAGAGAAAGGATTTGGAAAAGTGGCTTAAGGAGCACCCAGGTTATGTGGAAGACTTAGGAGCTTTTATTCCTGTAGGTGATGCCTTATAAATCTTAGTATATTTTATCTCTGTAAGTCATCACATCTATAATGATGAAGCATACATTCTCACCCACTTATGTTAAATATGTGTTCTGCCCAAGATTAGGAAAAATTAGCAGCAAAAACTAATGAACATCTTTCCTATGATATAATATCATTTTTCATTCTGCATTCAATGTGTTTAATAAGTCACCTCTCATATACAGAGTACTATCATAGACACAATGACAGTTATAAAGGTATAAAACCTCCAATCCTTTTCCTCAAGGAGTTTATTTTAAAATAATAAAAATGATCATAGTAAACATTTATTGAGACTTAACTTTGTACCTGGCTTTATACTTAGCACTTACATGCATTCTCACATTTAACACTCCCAAACTTTGTATCAGAATAGCCTTGTTATAACTTTATAGATAAAGAAATGGAAACTGAAATTTTAAATAAATAGTGCAAGGCCACGCAGCTAATAAGTCTTAAACCCACTGTCCAAACCTCTGCTCTTACGATCTTGTAAGAATACAGGTACATAGATTGTATTAGTCAAGATGAGAATAGGTATATCCATTTGCATTTTCCTTATCCTCTGAAATACTTCCTTCTCACTATCTTATGGGCATATGGTTTTCTTACTCATAGAAATGTATTATTTCAGTTTGCAGTGCTTTACTATCAGATGCTATGTACCAGATTTTGTGTCAGTCTCCCTTGTTGTTTCTGTATGTTTTATAAGGTAAAAGAGTAGTGGCATATCCCCTGTATGCCAGTTAGTAGTCTTGCCCTATCTGCCTCCATTATGAAGATTAAATGGATAACCCAGTAATGTTGTTCCCTACCCAATGAGGTGCTTAAGGATTGTGTCCTATTCACCTTGTAGCCCCAGGATTTAGCACATAATTTCTGATACAGAGAATGGTATTTAGTTCCCTGTAAATATTTACTAAGTCAATGATTTGTAAATGAAAATCTTTTGTAAATGAAAGAATACCATATAAAGGTAAAGTGATTGTTATTAACCAAAAAAAAATCGCCTTATTTTTTCATGCAAAACAACCACAAAAAACTCCAGTCCCTAGAATGTGACTGTACTTGCAATATGTGTGTGTGTGTGTCTGTGAATACACACACACACACACACACACATATATATATAGTGTTTTACATTACTGTTATTATCACCAAGAGGTAACATGGTAGTCTAATACTGAGAACCTCAGTCTTGGCTTTCATATCCCTAGTTGTTTTTTTCGGGGTTTTTTTGTTTTTTGTTTTTTGTTTTTGTTTTTGTTTTGTTTTGTTTTCAGAAAATTCCACAGATTCTTGAACTTCCACTTAATTCTTTTTATTTTAAAAAAAAGGCCAAATAAAGCTTTTATTAGGGACAGGTTTTCAGTAAGATGAGCAATAATAAAATGAGTATTACAATTCTGAAGATAATCAGAATCGTTTGTTTAACCCTGTAACTTCTTAACATGTTAGAAATAACATTCATTTCTTTTATTGAGCAACTGCTATGTTCTAGTTACTGTACTTAGGAATTTAGGATAAAACAGTGACCAATATAAAGTTCTTGCCCTTTTGGCAATTATACTCTTGTCTCTGAAGACCTTTCTCTTACTACTGCAAAGGAGTCTTTATTACTTTTTTTAACTTAGAGCCATTCATCATTTTCACTGCAAATAACCCTTTTATCACAATGTTTTATATACTGTTATAAAACAATTTAAGACATTGCTATAAGCTGCCTTTTTTTTAGTAGAGAATACAACGTAATGTTGATATGATTTCCCAAGGGCACTTGATGTTAATGGTTTCCTGGCTCTCACACACTACTGTGGTATGTCTAGAGCAAAAGGATTGTGATGTGGTGTGTGTACTATGCCTTCAGTATGCCTTCATAAATACTTGGCCCTTACACCACACAGGAGTTAAGAGATAGTGACGCATGCCACCCTCCACCCTCCAAAAATTCAAATATAATGTTACAATTAGCTTTCCATGTCCTCAGTTACACATCCTTGGATTCAATCAACAATGGATTGTGTAGTCACTGAAAAAAAAAATCCACATATAAGTGGACCTACACAGTTGAAACCCATGTTGTTCAGGGGCCAGCTGTATTACTATATCTTATATATACCATATATCTTCAATTGTACATGGTTAAATTACTTGGATCAGCGTATCTGTGCAATTTGCATAGTTAAAGATTTTACATCTATTTCTTTGTCTATATGTTTTAGAGAATGCAACTTCATGAGGGGAGACCCAAACAAAAAAGGCATCGTTGCAGAAACCCCAATAAATTAGATGTTAATAGTCTCACTGGAGAAGAACGTGTTCAGCTTATTAACAGAAGAAATGCCAGAAAGGTATTTGCATATTTGTTAATTTTTCATACTGATACTTTATGTAAGAGATCTCTAGAAAACTGTTTCGTTATGCAGTATTTTCTAATAGACCTAGTTGGGTTAAATCTAGAAGATTTGAGGGGAAAGACAGACTATAATTTTATGCAGTGTAATTTCAAATCCCACACCTTTGGCTAAGCTGTCGAATGAAATAAGTTACTTTATATATCTGTACCTTTGCAGTGGCACTGGCACTGCATCTAAGGTAGTAGTTCTCAACAGGGAGTAACTTTGTCCTCCAAGGGACGTTTAGCAATCAGGACATTTTTGATCCTCTTAGCTCTAGATGAAGGAGGTGGGTGTTGGAGAGGTGGTGAGCTGCTGGCTGGATGCTGTTGGCCTCTGGTGGGTGGAGGCCAGGAACGCTGCTATACCTCCTGCAGTGCACAGGACCGTCCCCACGATACCAGTCCAAAATGGTCTGTAGTGCAAAGGTTGAGAAACTGCTGAAAGGGAACACTGTTCTCATCATAGTCATTACAGATTTATTTTTATTTATCATGTGTTGATAATTCCATCATTAGGGCTTAAAGTATCTTCTTCTATCAACATTGGCATATTACATAATTATCTGATAGATGGAAATTATATGTCTTAAATCAAATGTCTTAAAGCAAAGATAAAACGTCTTATCTTAGAGAAAGATGGTACCCCTGTGCTTATCTTCTTGCTTTATTGATTGATGAATGGTAAGAGCCAGGTTTTTCCAGTCTTGTTTCTGAATCAAATGTGGCTCAACATTTGTTTCCCCAAATTGTTTCTGTTTTATGTATGGATTGGTATATGTCTCTTTTACCTCACAAAGTAAATGATAGAACAGTTGAAGCACCCTTTTGTAAGTTTATAGCTTTGCCACTTTTATTGTTTTTTATTCTGATGAGCAAGCAGCACAATAAGTTAAAAAAAAAAAAAGAAGAAATGGCCTTCAAAGTAAGAACATCAAGTTTCTCATTGAGTCCCTTCACTCACAAATTAAATTACCCTACATAGATCCCTAGGTAATTCCCTACTTCTGTTTTGCTCTCTGAATGACCTCACTGCTAGTATAAAAATATATGAAATCATTTTAATTTCTCAGAAGTAGTGAAATTAGAAGAATACCATTTTTAAAATAACAATCACATTTTTATTATTGTATGTACTAACTCATTAAAATTAATGCTTATTTTTCCCCAAGTTTATTCAGCTTTTGTTAGTAGATTAAAATGATGTCAGATGTATTAGGGGAAGAACAAGATGACATTTTAGTTGCATTTTACTTAAATTTTGTGCTTACACAGATTGTGTTACAAATCTTTGCATTTCATCTTATAACAAAAATTAACCTTTGTAGATATGAATAAATTTGTCTTAGCCAGTTTTAAGGAAATGGAACCATTTTGAAATTTTTGCTTGGTTTAATATTGAATCCTAAAATTTATTTTTAATTGTAGTAGCCTGGTAAAGGACCTGTTCATTTCCCTTGGTTTGTAGATTTATTGTTCTGAGTTTCTAGAATACAGGCTTTAAACCATACAGAGGGCCTCTAGTTTAAACTGGAGCTTAATGAAGGAGATAATAAAAAGGAGATAGCGTCCCAACTTTACTTGGGATGCTAAGTAAAAACTATAGAAAATAACTAGATAAGAATATAGATATTATAACTGACCACATTAAACCCTGCCTATGTTCTAACAAGATACAGTATGTATTCATTCAGAAAGATGTGGGAAAAGGAATTATTCAGGAAGTGTCCTTAGACTCCAAAGGAACATTAAATCAATAGGTTGAAATCATTTAACTATTTAAAGCGATATGTTTATTTTTATACTTGTAGGGTTCAGTTCAGTCGCTCAGTCATGTCTTACTCTTTACCAACCCCATGGACTGCAGCACTCCAGGCGTCCCTGTTCATCACCAACCCCTGGAGCTTAACTCAAACTCATGTTCATTGAGTCGGTGATGCCATCCAGCCATCTCATCCTTTGTTGTCCCCTTCTCCTCCCACCTTCAATCTTTCCCAGCATCAGGGTCTTTTCTAATGAGTCAGCTCTTCGCATGAGGTGGCCAAAGTATTGGAGTTTCAGCTTCAACATCAGTCCTTCCAATGAACACCCAGGACTGATCTCCTTTAGGATGGACTGGTCGAATCTCCTTGCAGTCCAGGGGACTCTCAAGAGTCTTCTCCAACACCACAGTTCAAAAGCATCAATTCTTTGGCGCTCAGCTTTCTTTATAGTCCAACTTTCACATCCATACATGACTACTGGAAAAACCATAGCTTTGACTAGACAGACTTTTCTTGGCAAAGTAATGTCTCTGCTTTTTAATGTGCTGTCTAGGTTGGTCACAGCTTTTCTTCACGGAGCAAGCGTCTTAATTTCATGGCTGCAATCACCATCTGCAGTGATTTTGGAGCCCAGAAAAATAAAGTCTGTCACTGTTTCCACTGTATCCCCATCTTTTTGCCATGAAGTGATTGGATAAGATGCCATGATATTAGTTTTCTGAATGTTGAGCTTTAAGCCAACTTTTTCACTCTCCTTTTTCACTTTCATCAAGAGGCTCTTTGGTTCTTCTTCACTTTGTGCCATAAGGGTGGTGTCATCTGCATATCTGGGGTTATTGATATTTCTCCTGGTCAAATCTTGATTCCATGTTGTGCTTCATCCAGCCTGGCATTTCAGCTTGGCATCCAGCCTGACAAAAAGAAGCTCCAGTGATGCCTACAGATACAACTTTTAGGGTATCAATTTGCATAAAAGATAAGTGCATCGGTTTTTGAGACCTGAGTTTGAAAGGTGATCCTGACACTTACTAGTTAGCTTTAGGCAGCTTGTATGATTTCTCTGAGGCTTAATTTCTTCATTTGAAAAATAGAAATAATGCATTCTGAAATTGATATAGTGAGAACTAAAATAAATTATGTACTTCAAGTCCTTAGCATAATACTTGCCAATATAATAATAATAACATATTTATTATGTGCCAGACCCTTTGCTGACATGCTTGAATTGTCTCATTTTCATAAAACCGTATGAGGAAGGTATTATTGTTATCTCCATTCTGCAGATCAGAAAACTGAGGCTCAAAGGGATTTACTGATTTGCCCAAGTTCATGTAGGTGGTAAGTCTGATGGCTCCAAAGGATATATTCTTTACTAGGCTACATTGCCTACCCAACATAGTAACTTCACAGTACATGGTAGTTATTTTATTGTCCAAGGAACTATACATGAAACATCTAAAATGTATGTTAGCATGTGTTTATGTAGTATATTGATAGTTCTTATGGGTTGTGTTAGTCCTTTTTACTATAATAAAGATTGTCAGAGTGGTTCAAAAGATACATGTGTTTTAAAGAAATAAACTTTTGTATAGCACAGATTAAAAGAAAGAAATGTCTTCACATTTAATATGCTTTTAAGTGTCTATGAATCTGTTTTTCATTTATAGGTTGGAGGTGCATTTGCTCCCCCTTTGAAAGATTTGTGTCGGTTCTTGAAAGAAAATGCAGAATATGGAGTAGCTCCTGAATGGGGAGATGTTGTTAAGCAGTCTGTGAGTATTTCATGAACACTAATTCAGACATCATTGTTTAAATAAAATGCCATTTAATGATATCTTAGATTTAATTTTAAATTAAGAATTAACAAAATATTCCATAAATATGTGATGATATTTTTTAGTGCACAATTTTTATCTTGCAGAGTATGTTGCAAACTTCTCAGATACTTGTTGAATTAGAATGCAGAATCAGTGTATACCAACTAGTGTCATATTTTTGTTTTACCTTTTTTATTGTCGCTACTAGAAAATTTTAAGTTACATATGTTGTTTACATTGTTTCTATTGGACAGTGCCAATCTAGAGGTTCTAAACTCCTAAAATTTAGGAATTTTGGTTGGTTTGTTGGGGAGGGGGAGGTGTTGTTTTGTTTTGTTCTTATTTCTAGGAGTTTTGAACCCCAGAAAATCTTGGGGGAGTTTCAAGAAAGTAGCATAGTTGTTCTCCACTACCCAGGACTTGGTACTTCCCAGTCTGCAGGTGCTACTACTGTCCTGAGCCAAGTGACGTTTTCCCCATTGTGTATCTTTTCCATCTTGGCTGTATCTCCATTATTCCCAGTGATAGTCATAAAAGAGTCAGAAGCATCTCATTTTAATCATTACTTACTTCTGTCCTTTCCATTACTGCTCTTCCAGATTAGAAGAAGGGCATTTCTTTAGTCTTCTGGTGATGTGAACAATGTAAGGGCATGGCAGTAGTAACCCACATGAAAAAAATTTTTTGGATCTTCTGATTTCCAGAACTATTTTACAAACCTATGCCTCACACTTATAAAAGAGAACCAGAGGCTCTCTTAAGATAAAATGAGAAGTGGAAGAATTGTTTCACGCCCTACTTAAAAATAAGATAAAATTGGGTTATCTCTTTTGTAAGTGGTTATTTTGTATCAGTACAGAATAAGTTTATGAATAATTTCTTGTTTTTAATGGCTTATTTGTATCATAAGGTAATAGCTATTGATTTTATTTTAAAATGGTTATTGTTGATGTTTTTTTTTTTTTTTTTAGGGATTTCTTCCAGAAAGTATGTATGAACGTATTCTCACTGGTCCCGTGGTAAGAGAGGAAGTAAGCAGGCGAGGGAGACGACCTAAAAGTGGAATTGCGAAGGCCACGGCGGCGGCGGCAGCTGCAACTGCCACCAGTATTTCAGGCAATCCTTTGTTAGCCAATGGATTACTGCCAGGTGTGGACCTCACAACTCTTCAGGCCTTACAACAAAACCTACAAAGCTTACAGTCACTGCAAGTGACTGCAGGGCTGATGGGAGTGCCTGCTGGCCTTTCTTCTGGAGGAGAAGCGAAAAGTGTGGCCGCCATGTTCCCCATGCTGCTGTCGGGAATGACTGGGTTGCCAAATCTGTTGGGCATGGGAGGGCTCCTGACAAAGCCGACAGAATCTGGAACAGAAGAAAAAAAGGGAAATGACTCTAAGGAGGTGGAAGGCAAAAAAGAAAGGACAGAGAGCCAGAACTTCGAGAACGGCGGTGAACACTCTGTGTCGAGTTCTCCTTCAGCATCCTCCACTGCTGCATTAAGTACAGCCGCAGCTGCCAGCCCCTTAGCTCTGAACCCACTGTTACTGTCTAACATTCTTTATCCAGGGATGCTCCTCACTCCAGGCCTTAATCTTCATATTCCAACTTTGTCTCAGTCCAACACTTTTGATGTACAGAAAATCAAAAACAGTGACTTAGGCTCATCTAAGTCTGTGGAAGTAAAGGAAGAAGAGTCCAGAGTTAGAGATCAGGAAGACAAAGGGGGAACTGAACCGAGTCCTCTCCACGAAAACAGCACAGATGAGGGTTCAGAGAAAGCCGATGCTTCATCTGGATCTGATAGTACATCATCGTCATCCGAGGATTCAGATTCTAGTAATGAAGACTGATTCCCAGACTGCACTTAAATTATGAACTGATTTTGAATTTTTTTTCCCTTTAATTATTAATTGTAAATACACCAGTGTTGAGTGCATCAATAACTTACTGACCGAACATTTCAGTTATTTGTTTAGAAGTGCAAACTGCTTTCAGAGACGTTTTGCATGTAATATTTCTTAAGATTCATAAGTTTCTGAACTCGTATGTACTATCAAATACATAAAGGTGTAAAATTACAACAAAAGGCATTATAATTTTGTTGGGGGTTAATTTTATGAAAATTATGCTCAATAAGAGTTGTATATTTAATATATTTGCAGTGAACACAGAATACTTTATGCATATTACTGATTTAATTTGAATATAGTTTTACAGCCTCCTTGACACCTATAATTTACAGATCAAAACTCAGCAATAATTTGGGCAGCTAATGAATGTCATGAAAGCTGTAGAATCTACATCACCATCCATTGCTTTAATTACATGAAAATGCTCTAGTGTTGTGATGCACTGCTGATATTTCCAATTCAGGTACAAGTGTGTTTTAAAGAAGAAATAAGTTTCCCAATCGGCCAATTTAACTGGCTACCTGTTACCTCAGCTGAGTTAGTTTAGGAAGTTTACATTCGTTTCTAATTCTATACTTGTTTTCAGGGGTTTTTTAAACACATCCTATATATCATGTTAATCGGGCAAGAAATATGACTTGCTTTTTGCTGAGCTTAACTCTAAAATCAGTAAAATTAAGTCATAAAATAATCCTGTGTCATGTGACTTTGACACCCTCTAGACACATTGAGTTTTAACTTTTCAAAGTTTGGCCTCCTATTAGAAATAATTATGTCTCAGATGAATAATGTCTGTTTCCAGGGTTCAGAAAAGGTAAATCATGAAATACCACTGAGAAGAACTTTTCAACACAGCATACTTCATGTAAAAGAAATTGTTTGTTTGCTTTATTTGTGTAGATTTCTATTTGTGTTTTATGTCATGGAAATATTCCAAAATTAACAGATAATAGGGTAAAGTAATATGCAGATAGTCTAAATTCATTTTGCATTTCTAGGTATAAGCAGACTAAATGTTGGCCCAGAAGCAGTGTTGGGTTATCAGTGTATGTTAAATATACTGAATTGCCCATTTTGAAAATGCACTTTTAAGAATCTCAAAAAATATATACATTATTCCTGTAAACCACAAAAAAAGGAAGCCTAAGACTTCTGATCAATTTCTTAGAACCCTTTACCATGTAAAATTTGTCTGATATTTGATTTGTGATACAGTTTCTCCTGCTAAAGCTGCTATTATTCTGACAAGGTAGAGGTCCAGGTTCACCTTCATATACACTGAAAACAGAGCTGAATTGGTTATAAAATATCATTTACATCCTAAGGAGTGATAAGCATTGTTTTGGTACTTAAATAAATAAGTCAGTGACAAACTTTGCTGGGGGAAAACTACCCCACTTTTCTCCCACAGAAAAATTAACTTTCAGTTTGTTTTGATACAACTCTGTTGCTTTGTCAAGAATTAAGCAATTATATTGGATTTTCCAAGGCCTTTACCAGTAAATTATGTTTCTGTATGTAAAATAATCCCTTATTAGAGAGACAGTGTTACATGTATTTACAAAATTATATCAGTTCCATTGGGATGGTATTGATTTTTGTATTTTCCCAAAATAGTACTTTGAATTGATAGTCCTTTATGCAATGTCTTAGCAATAGTCACTGTAATGCCCTTCCAGGAGAAGTGGGTAGTAATTCTTCATCATGAAAATGATATATTACATATTTAGTATCTTCCCTTTGCAGTATTGCACTTTTGTTTAACTAGAATACACCTATGAGATAGCCAAAGTTTTCAAACACAGTTAACTTAGGTTGCCGGTGGAGTATTTCAGCACCATCCATATTTTCCTTCTCTCCCTCTAGTCCTACCCACATGATCATTCCTTTCTGTCTCCAGTTTAAAAGGAAAATAAAAAACCCTAGATCTTGTCAGTAAAATCTAATTTATATCAAATTTATGAGATAAAGTATTTTCCTAATTAGATCAAATGAATTTGGTTAACATCTTAGTGATTCTCTTTCTATGTAATAAAGGCAGTTGCAGTTTTCAAAGCATTAAGGCTAATATTAACTTTAAACATTCTCTTGGGTTTCAAGATACTTCTATCTAGTACTGATTGGGAAAAAATTGTCCAGCTATCAGCTTAAAAAAAAAACATGCAAACATGGTTGTGTAAAGTTAAGGGTTATAAGAAAAAGAGAAATCAGTAGAATTACATAATACTAAAGTTGCAGTTGAAAGGATATCCAAGTATGTGTTGGTAGTTACTAAAAGAACTATAGCTGTTATTGCCTTGTATTTATAGCCCTGTTTCAGGTTTCATGATTCAAGTCTTAGTCCAATTTTTCTTTTGGACATTTGCAATATTTACCAGTTGTGTTTTGTGTAGTCTGAATTTGCTTTCTGTAGTTGAGCAAACGTCTTAAAAAGTCATTTGTAATTTATTAAATTACTTTCTATGATGTTCTATAGAGCAAATGGAAGTTTAATTATTTTTTATTAAACATATTCTTTGACTACCCATGATGTCAGCCTCTGTACATGACAATACTTTTATTATTTTATATGTAGTTTACTCCAGTTATGAAAGAAACATTAGTCATAAATCTTTAAAAGGAAAGTGAACATTGGAAGAATTTTTAAGAGATAGAGCAGGCTATAATTATAACCCACAATGTTATTATTTCCTTAAGTTTTCTTCTCTTGGGCCTTTAAAAATCCAGAAAGGCTCAGAGATATACCTAAACCTCTTAAAGAAATCCATTTTGGAAATGAGTAATTATTTTTCCCTTAGTCTTAGAGGTTTTTCTAATTTATCACTGTTGTTTGTAGTGTTTTGGGGGGTTTTTTTTGTAAATACAAAAGAAATTTGTTTTCCCTCAAACTGTAAAAGTGGAACAGTGAGTCTCATCACTCACTCATTTAACTTGACCATACTGTCATGCTTAGAAAATCTTTTTTTTTTTTCATTTTTGTAAAATAAGGTAAACAAAAGTCAACTGCTTCATCTGATGCTTACCCAGAGGATCAGTAATATGTTCAGTGCTGGAGGAAGAATTGGCTATGTTGGATGTTTTTGCAAGATGCATTACACATAAGATGATGTATTCTATATATTTTGAGCTGTAGGAAGAAAAAGACTAGTTGCGGGGAGAGTAATTTTTGGCTACAAGTGATGTTCAACTCACACAATAAATTTAAAACTTTTATAAATGCAACTCTAGAACATTATTTATTTTTAAATGCAGAAAAACAAAAATTATCCATCAACCTACGCTGAAATACTGTTCATGGAGCTATCCAATCTTATTTATATGTATGTTATATACATAAGGTGGGTTGAATAGTGTCTTAAAAAAAATTCACATCAACCCAGAACTTCAGAATGTGACCTTAATTGGAAATAGGATCTTGGCAGATAAAATTAGTTAAGATGCAGTCATCCTAGATTAAGGTGGGCCCTAAATCCAATGACTGGTGTCCTTATAAGAAGAGAAGAGGCCATAAACACAGGGAGAGGGCCATGAGGCAATACGCAGAGATCAGTGCCATGCAGCTACAAGCCAAGGATTACCAGCCACCACGAGAAGCTAGGAGAGGAGCAGGAAGCAGATTCTCCTCCAGAGCCTCCGGGAGCAGCCAACTTTGCTGACACCTTTTTTTTGGACTTCTGGCCTAAACTGTGGTAGGAGTAAATTTCTATTGTTCTAAGCCATCTAGTTATGGTAGTTTGTTGGCAGCTTTAGGAAACATACATTTTCATATTAAATCAGTATTATATGGGACATAATGTTTGCTGTTTTGCCTTTTAATATACTGTATGTCAGTAAGTATCCTGCAATGTGACTTTTAATACATATATTGCTCATACAGATGTAATTTATCTAACCAAAAACCTAAAAATGGACAGTTGAGTTCATATATTCATTTTTTGCTTCCATCTCTAATGATCTGCTTAAGCCCTAAAGTGAAATACTTCTGATTTTAAGGCTTTTCATTTATGTTGCCAGTGCCAGTGATGATGTTAGTTAACAGTTTATTCTACCATTAGCAGCATATATTTTATGTATGATTGTTTACCCCAAATTCTTACAATAATACTGTGTATTGCAAAAATAACGTTTTAATTGAAGTATGGTTGATATACAATATTATGTAAACAGTTGTTGTTCAGCCAATAAGTCATGTCCGACTCTTTTGCAGCTCTGTGGACTATAGCCCACAAGGCTCCTCTGTCCGTGGGATTTCCCAGGCAAGAATACTGGAATAGGTTGCCATTTCCTTCTCTAGGCGATCTTTCCAACCCAGGGGTTAAACTCATGTCTCCTGCCATCGGCAGGTTTGTTCTTTACCACTGAGCCACCAGGAAAGCCCCATTATGTAAATTATAGTGTACAATATAGAGATTCACAATTTTTAAAGGTTATATTCCATTTATAGTTATAAAATATTGGCTATATTCCCCATGTTGTACAATATATCCTTCTTGTCACATATTTTAGATTCTACATATAAGTGATATCACACAGTATTTGACTTATTTCACTTAGCATAATACCCTCCAAATCCATCTATGTTGCCAAAAATGTCAAAGTTTCATTCTTTTCTATGGCTGCGTGTTTCAATTGTGTGTGTGTATAACCACATCTTAATATCATAATAAATTTTTAAATTGTTCTTTTTCTTAGTAAAAAATAAGACAATATTATAGAAAATCATGAGGAGGAGAGGAAGAGAAGCACAAAGTAAACAAAAATCTCATGTTGACTACTGAGATATAGTTGTTAACTTTTGAGTCATTTTTTGGGTATACATGTTATATATTATTTTAATAAGAGTAAGGTTAAACTGTATGTACCATTTTGTAACCTTTTTTCATTTACCATATCATACTAATAGCTTCTCATGCCATTAAAGAATGTTTCATATTTTTAAGAGCTTTCTCATTCCACCTTTTAAGACCTTTGTCAATTTAATAGATTAGAAATAGACCCTTAATGTGAGTTTATTTTGGTAAGGAATCTGAATTTCTCCCAAGAGTTATGCAGTGTCCTAGCAGTGTGTAGCATATAATCTCTCCACTGATTTGACATGCCTATATTGGATTGGTCATAATCTAAGTAATGCATACATTTATATGTATATGTGAGTTATTTAGGTATATATGATTTAGATTATATCTATCATAGATACATGATATATCAATGATATGTATGAAGTAGCCATTAGAAAACTGTAGTAACTGTACTGATAAAAGATTAATAGATTTGAGAACAAACCCCCCCCAAAAAAAAATGTTACTAGACATAAAGGAGAACATTTTACAATGACTGAAGGTCAATCTGTCAGGAAAATAAAACAATTCTCAACATATGTGCACCTAATAACAGGTCCACAAAATACATGAAGCAAAAACTAACAAAACTAAAAGGAAAAATATACAATGCAGCAATAATAGTAGGAGACTAATAGTTCACTTTTTAACGGATAGAGCAAGTAGGCAAAAGATCAACGAATCGATATGAAGGACATTATAAATCAACTAGACCTAAGAAACACCACCCAATAATAGCAGAATACATGTTCTTAGAGTGCACAAGGACCATTCTCCAGGATAGACCACATAGCAAGTCCAAAGTTCTCAAATTTAAAAATATTAAGTCATACAAAGTATGTTCTCCAGTCACAATGGAATGAAGTTAGAAATCAGTTCCAAAGCTTGGAAATTTACAAATATGTGAAAATTAAATAACTTATCAATAATGAGTCAAGGAAATCTCAGAGAAAGTTATGAAATATTTTGAAATGAATGGAAACAATATATCAAGACATTATATAAACAAACCAGTGCATGAAGGGAAATGTATAGCTGTAAGTATCTACATTAAGAAGAAAAAAATCACAAATCAACTTTCTATTTTAAGAAACTAGGAAAAACTCAAACCCAAGGCAAGAAGTAAGGAAATAAAGATAAGAGCATAATTACTGAACAAAATAGAGAAAATTAATGAAACCAAAAGGCGATTCTTTAAAAAGATCAACAAAACTGACAAACTTTCAGCTAGACTGATCAACCAAAAAAGAAAAGACTCAATAGAATCAGGGAATTTTTGGTGGTCTAGTGATTGGAACTCTGCACTTTCACTGATGGGAGGCCTGTGTTCAATCCATGGTGGGAAACAGATCTTGCAAGCTACGTGGCATTACAAAGAAAAAGAAAAATTACTAGACTCGAAGGAATATCATTTATACCAATATTGCAGAGATAAAAACAATTGTAAGAATATTATGAATAATTATATGCCAATAAATTAGATAACCTAGATGAAGTGGATCGATTTCAAGAACACCACCTAGTGAAACTGAATCAAGAAGAAATAGAAACTTTAATAACAGTATAATAAAGAGACTGAATTACTAATTAAAAACAAAAACGACCCACAACATAATCCCTAGACTGGGTGGCTTCATTGAGGGACAAAAAAAAAAGAATACCTGTTCATCATATACTCAAACGGAGAAGAAAACAATTCCCAACTTGTTTTATAGGTGACTATGTCTCAATACCAAAGTGAGACAGGCATTGTAAGAAAACTGGCAACAAATATCCCTTAGGAATACAGATGCCAAAATTCTTAACAAATTGTTAGCAAACTGAATCCAGCAGTACATGAAAGATGACTGTACACGACGACCAAACTGATTATGCTCAAGAACGCAAGGATGGTTCAACAGTAGGAAAAATAATGCACTATTAATGGGAAAGCTGGGGGTCAGGGCAGGGGGAACATGAGTATCTCAATAGATGCAGAAAAGACGTTTCACAAAGTCCAACACCATTTCATGATTTTAAGCTAGATTACACTTTGCTCAATAAAGAATTTATGAAAAACCTACAACTAACATCATACATAATGGTTAAACACTGAATACTTTATCCCAAGTGAAGACAAGACTAGGATGTCCGCTATTACTACTTGTATTCAACATTGTTCTGCAGATTCTATAGAGCAAAGAAAAACAACAGAAGACATGTAGATTGGCCAAAGTAACCCAAGAGAGAAATGACTGGGAGCATTTGCATGTTTTTCTTTTTTTAAATTGAACTATAGTTGATTTACAATGTTGGATTTATTTCAGGTGTACAACAAAATGATTCAGTTATATAAAATTTGGACTTCATCAAAATTAAAGTCTTTAGTTCTTCAAAGGACACCTTTAAGAAAGTGAAAATATCCACAGAACTGGGGGAAAATTGTAAATCATATATCTGATAAAGTACTATCAATATGTAAAAATCTCTTACAATTCAGTAATAGAGACAAAAATACAGTTGTGAAATGGGCAAAAGATTTAAAGACATTTCTCCAAAGAAGATATACAAATAGCAAATAAGCACACAAAAAGATGTTCAGCATTATTAGCCATCAGATAGGTGCAAATCAAAACCAAAAAGAGATACAAAGCTATACTCCTCAGCATGACCAGAATCAAAAAAACAGATAATAACTTGGGTTAGCAATGATGTGGAGAATTAGAACTCATATTGCTGGAGGAATGTACAATGATGCAGCCACTTTTCAATAGAACTTTGCCATTTCTTGTGGAATTGCCTTACGACAGCAATTCTATTCCTAGGTGTATATCCAAAGAAATGAAAACATGTCCACACAAAAGCTTGTAAACAACATTCACATTATTATAGCTCAATATACAAATAGCCCAAGTATAAAAATATCAAATGTCCATCAATTAATGAATGGGTAAATAAAATATGATATACCCATAAATATAACAAAAATGACAGAATGATCTCTGTTCATTTCCAAGGCAAACCATTCAATATCACAGTAATCCAAGTCTATGCCCCAACCAGTAATGCTGAAGAAGCTGAAGTCAAGAAATACCTGCAATAACAGACAAATTTGGCCTTGGAATACAGAATGAAGCAGGGTAAAAAGTTTTGCCAAGAGAATGCACTGGTCATAGCTAACACCCTCTTCCAACAACACAAGAGAAGCCTCTACGTATGGACATCACCGGATGGTCAATACTGAAATCACATTGATTATATTCTTTGCAGCCAGAGATGGAGAAGCTCTATACAGTCAGCAAAAACAAGACCAGGAGCTGACTGTGGCTCAGATCATGAACTCCTTATTGCCAAATTCAGACTTAAATTGAAGGAAGTAGGGAAAACCACTAGACCTTTCAGGTATGACAAAAATCAAATCCCTGAAATCAGTCCTGTATATTCATTGGAAGGACTGATGCTGAAGCTGAAGCTTCAGTACTTTGGCCACCCGACATGAAGAACTGACTCATTTGAAAAGACCCGGATGCTGGGAAAGATTGAAGGTGAGAGGAGAAGGGGACAACAGAGGATGAGATGGTTGGATGGCATCACTGACTCGATGGACATGAGTTTGAGTGAACTCTGGGAGTTGGTTGGACAGGGAGGCCTGGCGTGCTGCAGTCCACGGGGTCGCAGAGTTGGACATGACTGAGCGACGGAACTGAACTGACACCCATAAAACAAAATATTACTCAACAATAAAACACATGAAGTACTGATACATGCTGTGACATGGATAAACCTTGAAAACATGCTGTGAGAACTGTCACAAAGAGCACATAGTGTGTGGTTCTTCTTATGTGGAATGTCTAGAACAAGCAAACCTATAGAGATCGAGAAATAATCTATAGGTCAGATAAGCCTTCCCTGGTGGCTCAGATGGTAAAAGAATCTACCTACAACACAGGAGACCCGGGTTCGATTCTGGGGTCAGGAAGATCCCCTGGAGGACGAAATGGCAGCCCACTCCAGTATTCTTGCCTGGAGAATTCCGTGGACAGAGGAGCCTGGTAGGCTATACAGTTCATGGACTGTATGTAGATTTGGACATGACTGAGTGACTAATAAAGATTTGGACATGACTGAGCAACTAATACTTTCATAGAGAGACAAAGTAAACTAGTAGTTGCCTAGGGTTGGGGGCACTGAACTGCTAATGTGTACGGGATGTCTCCTTGGTATGATGGAAATGTTCTTAACAGGTGTTGGCTTGTTGCCTAACTGTGAATATAATAAACTAAAAACAACTGCATTGTATACTTTAAATGGGTGAATTTTATACTATGTGAATTGTATCTTGATAAAGTTGCTTTTAAAAACTAACAGAAAGTGCAGTGAACAAGCTCATTGTGAAATCTTTAAACTTTTAACCTTAATAAATACCCTCTTTGTCTCCCTACTGGAGCCCCTGCTGAGATGTGGAAACCTCTGCACCTTCAACTACATTTATTGCTGATCCATGAAGCTCCAACTAGCTAGCAGCTCCTTCAACTAAGAGCACCCCCTGGAGATCAAGAGGAAAAGCAAGAATTCTGGAAACTCTTTTTTCCTCCTCTGTGTATTTACTCCCAAGGTGATCCCACCCAGTTTTATTTATTTAATTCGTTTTTTCCTATTTAAAAAATTTTTTTATTGAAATATAGTTGATTCACAATGTTGTGTTAGTTTCAGGTATACAGCGAAGTGATTTGGACACATATATATACACACACACATACATGTATATATATACATATATATGAATATGTATAGATACATATATATATGAAAAAGATTGTTTTCCCTTATAAGGTCATTACAAGATATTGAATATAGTTCCCTGTGCTATACAGTAGGTCTTTGTTGATTATCTTACGTACCAGTTCAGCTCAGTCGTTTCCGACTCTTTGTGACCCCATGAATTGCAGCACGCCAGGCCTCCCTGTCCATCACCAACTCCTGAAGTCCACCCAAACCCATGGCCATCAAGACGGTGATGCCATCCAGCCATCTCATCCTCTGTCGTCCCCTTCTCCTCCTGCCTTCAATCTTTCCCAGCATCAGGGTCTTTTCCAATGAGTCAGCTCTTCGCATGAGGTGGCCAAAGTATTCGAGTTTCAGCTTCAACATCAGTCCTTCCAATGAACACCCAGGACTGATCTCCCCTAGGATGGACTGGTTGGATCTCCTTTCAGTCCAAGGGACTCTCAAGAGTCTTCTCCAACACCACAGTTCAAAAGCATCAATTCTTTGGCACTCAGCTTTCTTTATAGTGCAACTCTCACATCCATACATGACCACTGGAAAAACCATAGCCTTGATGAGACGGACCTTTATTGGCAAAGGAATGTCTCTGCTTTTTAATATGCTGTCTAGGTTGGTCATAACTTTCCTTCCAAGGAGTAACCATCTTTTAATTTCATGGCTGCAATCACCATCTGCAATGATTTTGGAACCCAGAAAAATAAAGTCAGCCACTGTTTCCACTGTTTCCCCATCTATCTGCCATGAAGTGATGGGACCTGATGCAATGATCTTAGTTTTCTGAATGTTGAGCCTTAAGCCAACTTTTCCCTCTCCTCTTTCACTTTCATCAAGAGGCTCTTTGGTTCTTCTTCACTTTGTGCCATAAAGGTGGTGCCATCTGCATATCTGAGGTTATTGATATTTCTCCCGGCAATCTTGATTCCAGCTTGTGCTTCCTCCAGCCCAGTGTTTCTCATGATGTGCTCTGCATACAAGTTAAATAAGCAGGGTGACAACATACAGCCTTGACATACTCCTTTTCCTATTTGGAACCAGTCTCTTGTTCCATGTCCAGTTCTAACTTTTGCTTCCTGACCTGCATACAGGTTTCTCAAGAGGCAGGTCAGGTGGTCTGGAATGCCCATCTCTTTCAGAATTTTCCACAGTTTATTATGATCCACACAGTCAAAGGCTTTGGCATAGTCAATAAAGCAGAAGTAGATGTTTTTCTGGAACTCTCTTGCTTTCTTGATGATCCATCAGATGTAGGCAATTTGATCTCTGTTTCCTCTGCCTTTATTGTGTATATGTTAATACAAAACTCCTAGTTTATCTCTTCCCCTCCCCTTTCCCCTTTAGTAACCATAAGTTTGTTTTCTATATCAATGGGTCTATTTCTGTTTTGTATATAAGTTTATTTGTACCATTTTTTTTAGATTCCATGTATAGGCAATATCATATGATATTTGTCTTTAACTTCAGTCAGTATGACAATCTAATGTTGCTGCAAATGGCATTATTTTCACTCTTTTTTGTGGCTGAGTAACATTCCATTGTTAAGTGTATACCACATCTTTTATCTGTCATTGGACATTTAGGTTCTTTCCATGAATAGTGCTGCAAGTATATTTTAATATTGTAGTTTTCTTATGGAGAGCAATCTGCTCAAAGTCCACTGATTTCAATATAAATCTTATTCATAAACACCCTCACAGAATCATTCTAAACAGTATTTGACCAAATATCTAGGTACAGGGGCCCGGCCATGTTAATGCATAAATTTAACCACTACAGTTTCCATGTTAAGAATTTGTGGTAAAAGGAAAGACAGAAGCAGAGAGGCCAGATGGAAGGACTTTGCAAGGATGCTAGTAAGAGAAGATAGATGCTCAGATCAGAGAACAGGCAGTAGAGGATCTGAGAAGTGGTTGGATTTTGAAAAAGTGAAGACTGAGCTGATGGATTAGATGGAGAAGGTAAGAGAAAGAGGAATCAAGGATGACTCCAAAGTGTCTTGGCCTAGTCAACCAGAAAATTGATGTTGCCATTTACTGAGGGAGGAAAATGGAAAAATAGGAGACGGGCTTCCATGACCTGAGGATGAAAGAATGAGGGTCTAGTGGGCACAGGGGAGCGCAGAGAGGGGACCTCAGAGAAGACACAGCCCTTTCTCCTGACCTTGAACCTGGGAGATATGAGGAAACATTGGACATTCCAGAGTGTACAGTAAAAGGACTGAGTGGTCATGAGTAGGATATTTCATCCTTGCCAAAGTATTGTTTAACTCGAGAGGGAAATGACTGGTAGGGTTTGCAAGTTTTTTCTTTTTTTATTGAAGTATAGTTGATTTACAAAGTTGTGTTAGTTTCAGGCGCACAACAAAGTGATTCAGTTATATAATGTTTCTGTTGTTGTTTAGTCATGTCTGACTCTTTTGCGGCCCCATGGGGTCGCACAGAGTTGGACATGACTGAAGTGACTTAGCAGCAGCAGCGGGACTGTAAGCCCACCAGGCTCCTCCTTCCATGGGATTCTCCAGGCAAGAATACTGGGGCAGATAGCCATTTCCTGCTCTGAGTTTGATTCTTGGGTCAGGAAGATCCCCTGGCAAAGGGAATGGCAACCCACTCCAGTATTGGTGCCTGGAGAATTCCATGTTCAGAGGAGCCTGGTGGGCTACAGTCCATGGGGTCACAAAGAGTTGGACACGACTGAGCAACTAACACACACACACACACACACACATCTATCTATCTATATATACACACACACATATACACATACATACATAATACACATATTATAAATGTGTATATATATTTAAGTATGCATATATTCTTTTTCAGATTCTTTTCCCTTGTAGGTTACTACAAAATATTGAGTGTAGTTCCCTGTGCTATACAAAGGTTTGCATATTTAATGAAAACTGAGGAAATCAGTTTGATCAGTATGATTGATTGCATTTTGACCTGGGCCTCATTGAATTCAATAGTAGCCTTGAAGTCAAGCTGGGTGTTTAGTTAAACATATATTTTTGAATACCTGTTAGGTGATGAACACTATTCTAGGTTTTGGTACCAGCGTGTCACTGCTCTCCTTACCCAAAAACCTTAACCTTCCAGTCACCTTTAGAATCAAGTCCAAAATCTTACCCAGGACTTTGACATCATCTCTATCCATACCTCCTGCCTTTTCCTCTTGCTTTTTATACTTCAACCACGTTCTCATTCCTGAATCACCCACGCTTTTTCCTGATGCACAGTCTTTCCAAAAGCTTCTTCCTCTGCCTGACATGAACCCTTCCCTTGTACTGGCTATGACTTTGAGATTTTTTCTTGCAGAAGTGAAGGGGAAGAAGGGAAAGCCTTTGTCCACTTCCACCCACCCAGGCAGCCCTACTCCTGTGTCTGGTAAGGCTCTTTCAGGATGCACTCCTACAGTTTCCTGACTTTCTTTTTTTGTAATATACTCACACTTGACAATTTCTGTTCTAGGTCTGTTTTCCCCATGCGAGCACGAACTCTGGAGGGCAGACACCATGCATTTATCATTCACTACTATATCTTCAGTGCTTGGCAAAGTACTTGACATGTAATAGCCACTCACTAAACATCAGTTGAATATTTGAGTGGATGGATGGCACAGTCTCTGGCTAGGTGAATGAAAGAATAAATGAGTGAAGGAATAATCAGAGTCCAAGAACCAAATCTCCGGAATAATCGAGATTGATTTTTTTTTTAAAATTCTTTTAAAAATTGAGATAAAATTGACATATAAGATTGTATTAGTCTTAGGTATATAACATAATGATTTGATATATGCATGCATATATATACACATATGATTATCACAAGTTTAGTTAACATCTATAACCACACATAAGTACAACTTTTTTTCTTGTGATGTGAAATTTTAAGGTTTACTTTCTTTTAAGATTTCTTCTTCACACACACAATGTGGTATTTTAACTGTAGTCACCATGCTGTACTTTACATCCCCATAACTTATCTATTTATAACTGAAAGATTGTACCTTTTGTCCGTGATCACCCATTTCACCTACCCACTCCTGCCCACCTCTGGCAACCACCAATCTCTTCTCTGTGTCTATGAGTTTCATTTTGGTTTTTCCTTTATTTTATAGTTCACATATCATATATCATTTGGTATTTGTCTTTTTCTGTCTGACTTATTTCACTTGGCATAATACTCTCATGATCCTATACTTGTTGTCACAAATGGCAGGATTTCTTTCTTCTTATGGCTGAATAATATTCCATTATATACAACTATCTTTATCCATTCATCAATCAATGAGCACTTAGGTTACTTCCTAAGTAACTGTAAACAATGCTTCTATGAATATAGAGGTGCAGATATCTATTTGAGCTAGTGATTTCATTTTCTTCCAATAAATATCCAGAAGTGGAATTGCTGGATCATCTGGTAGTTCTTTTTTCTTCTTCTTCTTCTTTTTGAGGAACTTCCATTTTCTTTTCCATAGTGGATGCTCAATATACATTGCCATCAACAGTGTACTAGGTTTTTATTCCTCCACCTCCTTGCCAACATTTGTTATTTATAGCCTTTTTGATGATATCTATTCTGATAGGTGTGAGGTGATATCTCATTGTAGTTTTGATTTGCATTTTCCTGATGATGAGTGATGTTGAGTATCTTTTCATGTGCCTCTTGGCCATTTGTATGTCTTTTTGGAAAAATGTCTATTCAGTTCTTCTGCCTGATTTAAAAATTGAGTAGGTTTTTTTCTTTTAAGAGAATTTTTTTTTTTTGCCTCTCTATGTGCCTTGCAAATTTGGAAAACAGCAGTGGCCACAAGACTGGAAAAAGTCACCATTCATTTCAATTCCAAAGAAAAGCAATCCAAAAGAATGTTCAAAATACTGTACAATTGCACTGATTTCACATATTAGCAATGTAATTCTCAAAATCCTTCAAGTTAGGCTTCAGCAGTACATGAACCGAAAATTCCAGATGTACAAGCTGGATTTAGAAGAGGCAGAGGAACCAGAGATCAAATTGCCAACATACACTGGATCATAGAAAAAGCAAGAGAATTAAAAAAAAAATCTGCTTCATTGACTTTGCTAAATCCTTTGACTGCGTGGATCACAACAAACTGGAAAATTCTTTAAGAGATGGGAATACCAGACCACCTTACCTGTGTCCTGAGAAGCTTGTATGCAAGTCAAAAAACAACAATTAGAACTGGGCATAGAACAATGGACTGGTTCCAAATTGGGAAAGCAGTACATCAGTTGAGTACATCAATGCTGCATATTGTTACCCTGCTTATTTAATTTAAATGCAGAGTACATCATGTGAAGAAAAAGAAATATAAAAAGGCAAAATGGTTGTCTGAGGAGGTCTTACAAATAGCTGAGAAAAGAACAGAGGCGAAAGGCAAAGGAGAAAAGGAATGATAAACCCATCCGAATGCAGAGTTCCAAAGAATAGCAAGAAGAGATAAGAAAGCCTTCCTCAGTGAACAGTGCAAAGAAACAATAGCGTGGGAAAGACTAGAGATCTCTTCAAGAAACTTAGAGATACCAAGAGAACATTTCATGCAAAGATGGGCACAATAAAGGACAGAAATGGTATGGACCTAACAGAAGCAGAAGATATTAAAGAAGAGGTGATAAGAATACATGGAAGAACTATACAAAAAAGATCTTCATGACCCAGATAACCATGATGGTGTGATCACTTACCTAGAGCCAGACATCCTGGAATGCAAAGTCAAGTGGGCCTTAGGAAATACCACTAACAACAAAGCTAGTAAAGGTGATGGAATTCCAGCTGAGATCCATTGAATCGCAGAAAAAACAAGAGAGTTCCTGAAAAACATCTACTTCTGCTTTATTGACTACGCCAAAGCCTTTGACTGTATGGATCACAACAAACTGTGGAAAATTCTTCAACAGATGGGAACACTTGATCTGCCTCTTGAGAAATGTGTATGCAAGTCAAAAGGCAACAGTTAGAACCGGACATGGAACAACGGACTGGTCCTTAATCAGGAAAGGCGTACATCAAGGCTGTATACTGTCACTCTGCTTATTTAACTTATACGCAGAGTACATCATGCAAAATGCTGGCTGGATAAAGCACAACCTGGAATCAAGATTGCCAGGAGAAATATCAACAACCTCAGATATGCAGATGATATCACTCTAATGGCAGAAAGTGAAGAGGAACTAAAGGGCCTCTTGATGAAGGTGAAAGAGGAGAGTGAAAAAACTGGTTTAAAATTCAGTATTCAAAATCTAAGATCATGACACTGGTCCCATCAATTCATGGTAAATAGAAAGGGAAAAAATGGGAACAGTGTCAGTTTTTATTTTCTTGGGCTCCAAAATCACCATGAACTGTGATTGTAGCCATGAAATTAAAAGACATCTGCTCCTTGGAAGAAAAGCTATGACAAACTTAGTGTATTAAAAAGCAGAGACATCACTGTGCCAACAAAGGTCCATATAGTCAAAGCTATGGTTTTTCTAGTCGTCAGGGTATGGATTTGAGAGCTGGACTATAAAGAATTGATGCTTTCAAATTGTGGTGCTGGAGAAGACTCTTGAGAGTCCCTTGGACAGCAAGGAGATCAAATCAGTCAATCCTAAAGAAAATCAACCCTGAATATTCATTGGAAGGACTAATGCTGAAGCTGAAGCTCCAATACTTTGGCCAACTGATGTGAAGAGTTTACTCATTGAAAAAGACTCTTTTGCTGGGAAAAATTGAGGGTAGGAGGGGAAGGAGGCAGCAGAGGATGAGATGGTTAGATAGCATTACCAACTCAATGGACATGAGTTTGGGCAAACTCCAGGAGATGGTGAAGGACAGGGAAGCCTGGCATGCTGCAGTTCATGGGGTCACAAAGAGTGGCACATGACTTAGCAACTGAACAACAATAAAAGGTAAACTTTATTTTTAGATAACTGCCATTTATGGTCTTTGACATTCTATTGGACTATCAGATCATAACAAGAGTAAGGACTTTACATGCACAAAATCTGAGGCTCCAGTAAGAAGATGCTATATCTTGATTATCATAGTCAGTCATTTATTAATGAAATATTTTGGTGAGTCATTTAGATGCCCAGAATCATATTAGACCCTGAGGTCACAGAATAGAACTAAACAGACATGGTTGCTACTGTGATTGCAGTTAACACATAACCAGTAAATAAACATGAAACATTAACATGTAAATAATTCACTATGATTATAGTGTCATGAGAATGTTTAATAAGGAAATCCAAGATACTGACATTGAAGTTGATACCTAACTGATGGACAGGAGAGACTTAGGAGGTGAAGCAAGCCTGGGGGAGCAATTTTTAATGAGAACACAGAGGGAGATGAGAAGGAATCTGCAGGCTGTGAAGCAGGACATTCATTTCTATGCTCAGCAGGAAACCAGTTAAACAAGGAAAAGAGGTAATCAGATTGATTTTTAAGATGTCCACTAAAAGTTCTAGGAGGAGAAAGAAGTAAGGGAAGTAAAGGTTTTGTAACGCCCTAGTCTAGACGTCTAATGTCAACCATGTCCAAGGCAGTTAATCACCATCATCAAAAGTGCCTCTGACTTAAGTGCCTAGTTTTTTTTCTGGAAGGAATATTAATGTTAATTATTAAGTAATTTTAGCTTTTCAAAGTTAAAATTTTAAATCCATTGGTGAGAGTAGTGGAGGCATAAAAATTGACCAAGAAAAAAGTTTATTAAGTGATTTATTTTCTTTCATGATAATTGATAGACACGTCTTACACTTAACAGGTGTTTGGTTGTTTGTTGCTGTATAACAAGCCACCCCAAAACTTCATGATTTGAAACAATAATAATCATATTAGTTGTTATTATTTTTGTCCACAGATCTGCTGTTTGGCAGGAATCAGTGGGGAGGGTTCAACTCTGCTCCATATAGCACTAGCCAGGACAGCTTGACCAAAGGCTGAAGGATCTGCTTCCAAGGGGCTCATTCAGCATGGATGAGGCTAAGGACTAGGGGACTCAGGTCCTATGGGCAAGGGGAAAACAGCAGAACTCCTGTCCAAACCCTTGCTCTAAGAGATGTCCAAACTCTTCATGGCTTCTAGCAACATAAGGCTGTGTCCCAGGAAGACTCCAGTTCCTATTAAAATGCCTGCCTGAGAAAGCTCAGTCCTGCCAGAATTTAAAGATTGTTTTTGCTAACATCTGATGAAAAGCCCCAACTCTCCCTTTCCTACAGCATTTACTAAATAGGGTTTACAATTGTGATACCTTCCTCTGCCCTTCTGAGATGTACAGTCATTCCTTGGTATCTGCAGGGCATTGGTTCCAGGAGCCCTACAGATACAATATCTGCTGGCATCGAAGTCATATAAATCATCGTAGTATTTCCATACAAGCTATGCACATCCTCTTGTAAACTTTAAATCATCTCTAGATCACTTACAATACCTCAAACAATGTAAAGAAATTGAAAGTGTTAGTGGTTCAGTTGTGTCTGATTCTTTGCAAGTCTGTGGACTGTATCCTGACAGCTTCCTCTGTCCATGGAATTCTCCAGGCAAGAATACTGGAGCTGGTTGCCATTCCCTTCTCCAGGGGATCTTCCTGATCCAGGTCTTGAACCCAGATCTCCTGCATTGCAGGG
This sequence comes from Antilocapra americana, assembly GCA_007570785.1. Classification (NCBI taxonomy): domain Eukaryota; kingdom Metazoa; phylum Chordata; class Mammalia; order Artiodactyla; family Antilocapridae; genus Antilocapra; species Antilocapra americana. Next base: position 2,130,290 of record ML663568.1, on the reverse strand, counting down.
AGATTCTTTACCATCTGAGCCATCAGGGAAGCTCCACTCAATATAAGTGCTTTGCCATTAGTTTTAAATACAATGTAAATGCTGTGTAAATAGTTGCTAGGGTGTGTGACAAACTCAGGTTTTGCTTTTTGGAAATTTCTGGAAATATCTTAAAATTTATTTTTAATTGAAGGATAACTGCTTTACAGTATTGTGTTGGTCTCTGCCATACAAAATGAATCAGCTCTAAGTATACAGATATCTCCTCTCTCTTGAGCATCCCTCCCACTCCCTCCCTGGGAATTTCTTTTTCCTGCCCCTTCCCCGCCCTGGGAATTTTTTTTTTAAATATTTTTTGATCCACAGTTGGCTGAATCCGCCAATGCACAACCTATGTTTACCGAGGGCTGACTGTATCACCTACAAATCAAGAGTGTCTTTCTCAGAGACCTGAAAGCCATTCCTTTGAAATGTAATCCTCAGGATGGACAGAGTCTCTGTTCCCAGTCTTTGTGAGAGGCTACAAATTCTACCTTCAGCAGATTGACAGCTAGCAGGCCCAATTGGCCTAATCATATTTACACTCATTAACCCTCAACGGTTTTGTTTGAGCTCTTCTCTCTTCCCCCACCTCTACTCTTTTATTTTCCCTTTAAATCCCTAGTCCTCTCCACACAAACCAGGACTGAGCCTGGCTCTTTCCCCTACTGTCAGGAGTGGTGGAATAAAATGTTTTCATCCCTTTCACTGTTGTCTGGCTTTATCTATCTTTGACAATAGGCTACCCTAAGTAACATGGGCTTCCTTGCAGTCTGGTGGCTGTGTTCAAAGAGTCAAATGAAGAGAGAGAAAAGCGACCTCCTAGCGAAACAGCAATGCCTCAGGGCTCCTGGCACAGGAGAACATTTTATACTATCAGTTCAGTTCAGTCGCTCCGTCTTGTCTGACTCTTTGCAACCCCATGGACTGCAGCACACTAGGCTTATCGGTCCATCACCAACTCCTGGAGCTTGAGTCAGTGATGCCATCCAACCATCTCATCCTCTGTTATCCCCCTCTTCTCCTGCTTTCAATCTTTCCCAGTATCAGGATCTTTTCCAGTGAGTCAGCCCTTCCCATCAGATGGCCAAAGTATTGGAGCTTCATTTTTAACATCAGTCCTTCTGATGAAAATTCAGGGTTGATTTTCTTTAGGATTGACTGGGTTGATCTCCTTGCAGTCCAAGGAATTCTCAAGTGTCTTCTCCAACACCACAGTTCAAAGCATCAATTCTTCGGCGCTCAGCTTTCTTTATGGTCCAACTCTCACATCCATACATGACTACTGGGAAAACCATAGCTTTGACTAGACGGAATTTTGTTGCAAAATAATGCTCCTACTTATTAATACTATATCCCTTTATAAACCACAGAGGACTAGAAATAAAGTGATTCATACAGATTTGAAAAGAGAAAGCAAAGAAAAATGAAGGTCAAACCAACTGGGCAACTGAGAACAGAACAAATATGTCACTTAGGGGTAAATGTAAATTAATCCAACGGGGGAAAATGAATTACTCCTTTTTAAAAAAAAATCAAATAATTATTTGAAAGTCTCACATAAAATTAAAACACAGAAAAGGAGAATTCCCTGGCGGTCCACCTGGCGGTCCACCGGTTAGGACTCTGTTTCCATTGATAGGGGCGCTGGTTGGATCCCTGGTCGGGGAACTAAGATACCACAAACCACTGCAGCTCGGACAAAGAAGAAATATAGGAAAGAACTAGAATTTGTAAGAGTGATGCCAAACTTTGAATTTAGGCACACAGGCCGTTACTATTACCATGGTTTTTCAGATTAGGACAAGCAGGTGAGAAGTATTATTTCTGAGGACACTTTGAACACCAAACCTTCACGTGTCAAAGTTTATTAGATACTTTCTCTTCAGTACAACCCCGCTGAATGGGTCCCCCGATGAAGAGGTCCTAAGTCGGTTTTATTTCAAGCTAAGGGAGAGGACGCGAGATGACTTTTTTCGAGATATGATGTTTGATCCCCGTGGGCCTCCGGCCTGGACTACATTTCCCAGGAGGCTGTGCCCCGAACTACGGGTGCCGACGTGAGGTCCAGCGCCGTTGGCGGCGGCGCAGTCGCTGAGAGGACGGCCGACCGGCGGGCGCTTCGCGGTTTGAATGGCTGCGGGCCCGGGCCGTCGGCTCACCTGAGGACCCGCCGCACAGGTGTACGCTATGCCGTCGGGAGGCGACCAATCGCCGCCGCCCCCGCCTCCCCCTCCGGCGGCGGCGGCCTCAGAGGAGGAGGAGGAGGAGGATGGCGAGGCGGAGGACGCCGCGCAGCCGGCCCGGTCGCCGGCCCCTCAGACCCAGCAGCGGTTTGACGAGCTGTGCAGCCGCCTGAACATGGACGAGGCGGCGCGGGCCGAGGCCTGGGAGAGCTACCGGAGCATGAGCGAGAGCTACACGCTGGAGGTGCGCCCGGGGGAGGAGACCGGCGGCTTTCGGGGCCTAGCGGTCCCGCCCCGCCGCGGGGGATGGGGGCCCTTCCCTCTCCGGCCCGGGCGCCCAGCGGGGGGAACCCCCCAGGTCAGCCCCGGCTCTCCCGGTCCCCAGCCTGGCGCGGGAAGGGAGCCCTTTCTGCTCACCTTCGTCTTGGAAACCTGGCTTTTGGAAAAACCCTTAGCGGTCCTAAAAGTGGACTCTGTTTCGGTGCTCTTCCCTCTCCGATTCCGAAGGGGGAACAGACTTTGCCCTGAAGTAGCACCTCGAGGCTGAGGTCGTGCTGGGGTCTGATTACAAAAATACGGCCATCTGGTTGTCAGACCGAACAGGTGCAGTGGTCAGGACCGTACTCAAAAGGGATGGGGGTGGAGGGCTTGCCTACCCTAGCACTGAAATTAACCCAATTTTAGCGTCTGCGTTTCCAGGTTTCTCCTTAAGTTCTTTGCAAGTTGTACCTAATTGCCTTTGTCCGGGCATTGCCATTTGAGTAAATGCGTTACGTTTCGGGCTGTGTTTGTGTATTTGTAAACAAAGACGAATCTTCCCGTGAGCGGATGGAACGGGCTTTCTGCCTACCTGGATATAGATTTCGTATCTGTCTAGATCTGTCAAGATCTGTCTGGACTGCGACGATCTTGAGGACCTGCTGGTCACCCCAGACACTGCACAGGATTCTTAAGAGTCGCTGTCATGAGACGTGTTTTGTCCCTTTCTTCGGACCGGGCTTGCAATTGAGAAAAATGGCCATTCTAGCCAGTGAGGCTCAACTCTGTAGGCACCTCCCCTTCACGGGCCAATGGGAAGTGACACGGAAGTCTGTATTGTTTATCCGCTGTCTGACTGCCCGTGTGAATGGTATTTAAACTGCGGGCCATATGATTTTCTTAAGTTGTTTAATAGTTTGTGGAAAGAGTAGGGCAAATAGGCTCAGCATGGGAAGGCCTAACCGAGGTGTTATTTAACTGTAATACGGTGTTTACTCACTAAGTTTATTCCTATTATTTTTTTTTTATTCTTTCATTAGTAGAATTTTAATTTAGTTACATCTAGACGGAGGAAAAAGCTAATAATGTACTGGCTTTAGAACCTGACAGACCTTGGTGACTTCGGGCAATTTACGTAACCACTCAAACTCAGTCTTGTGATATGTCAACTTCAGACATTTGTACCTACTTTACACAGCTGTTCTGAAGGTTAAGTAAGGTAATGTGGAATTTCTGGAGCATAAAGCATTCATGGATAGTGCTTTAGAATTGACAAAGCTCCTTCACATGCTTAGGTGATATGACTAAATAGGCCATGTTATTGTTTATTTCCTAGTGGTTCCTGTGACAAAAGAGAACTCTTATTTTTGGTGATGGGCATAAATGCCTCCAAATAAGCTCTTATTTTACCCTAAAGGTAACCTTGTAAATTAAATAGAAAAAGCATAATTTTACACTTTTTATGCTTAACTCACAGTAGTTAAGTTGTATGAAGCCCAGGGTTAAACAAGTGACAAATAATAGATGGTTAGTAAGTTATTTTTAAAAATATGTGTATGATTGGTCATTTTTTTTAAAGACTTTGATCTCAGATTCTTAGATCAGTTTACCCAATAAGTGAATCAATATTTATTTATTTTCCAAATACTTGTTGATCACCTGTTCTTTGCCAGACACTCTTATCTAGGTGCTGGGCACAAAGCAGTGTACAAAAACAGCAAAATCCCTGCTCTTGTGGAACTAGTAGTCAGGTATGCTGAAAGATCATGTCGGGTGTCAGTTTCATGAAAGTGTACAGTGGAAAATAAAGTTCATTTGATATTTAATACAGAATACTGGTTATAGACTTTAATCTTTTGATTTCTTATATTTTCTGTCCTTGTTGGGACTAAGGTATATGTTCTGAAAGAGAGAACCACATGGAATCCCTATTGCCTTTGCATCACTTTCATCTGTGTTGTTGGTGGAGCCAGATCAAAGTGAAAGAACAAACTTGTACCTCTCCTTGGAAGAATGTGTCATACATTTGAGACAAGAGCATCATTGAAAATGCACTTTCCCACAAGAATTTTTCAACTGAAATATGTATAGTTCATTAGCTCAAACTCAATTTTCTTTTTTTTTTTTAACAGGGAAATGATCTTCATTGGCTAGCATGTGCCTTATATGTGGCTTGCAGAAAATCTGTGCCAACTGTAAGCAAAGGGACAGTTGAAGGAAACTATGTATCTTTAACTCGAATCCTGAGATGTTCAGAGCAGAGGTAACTATGTTAGAGGTTTTAAAGTGCAACTAATATAAAAACATAGTGACAGTAGGAATTCTCTTTTTTACGTTCTGAGCATTTGTGCCTTTGGAATGCTAAACTTAGTAGTTAGGTTATGGTTTTCCTTTGCCACATCTCAGTTAGTACCCATTATATTTTATTTCTTTGGAGAAAAATATTTAAATTTTAATGTAATTGACACTTAAATGAGGAGTTTACTGTTAAAGGTTATGACTTACCATTTTGTAATTATTGGGAGAATTCTAAGTAAAGATACTCTAAATTGAAAAGGTAAATATTTTATGGTATTAAACCTACAACTACATGCACAGGACTGGTATTTTCTGTAAGTAATGTGTAAATACTCAGTTTCCTATTTGGGGGATAAGTAACACTATTATAAAATCAGTTAGAGAGAAGGCCAAAGAATGTTTTAAGGAGGAGGCAGAAATTGCTTTTTCTCTCTGTTGTGTAATTGAATTGATTATGTTTCATTATTTGGGCACTTTGGGTTAATTTTATCATGGCTTATTAAAGGCTGGTGGGAAAAGGATGTTTGATATTTTGGAGGAAATACCACTGTCAAAACTTAATGGACCTAGTGGTTTAAAAAAATCACTTACTTTAAAATAATTAACAAGAAATGTTATCTTTTAGCTGTTGTCTATTTATTAATCTTGAATTTCATCCTGAGTTATATTTAGGCCTAAGGACAAGAGGCAATTGATAAAGAATTGAACACCTCAGCTATAAACCTTAATAAAGGTGCTAAGTATAATCATTGCAAAGAAGCAAAGTGGGAGACAGAGTAATCTAGTTAAATGACGGATAAGGAACTTTAGAAGCAAAGGTCAAACTCTGGAATAATCATTATAAACTTTACTGAACTAAACTTATCTAATACTTTAATACAAGTAATTTCTCAGACTTCAGTTTTATTTCCATTTCAAAAGCTCAGTTTTTAACTTCTTACCTATGGGTTCAGGTTATTTACTTTTCTGCCATAATGGACTAAATGAATTAAAAGCAAAGAGCAGTTTGGGAGAAGATATTTACAATGTAACAATTGTCAATATCCAGAATTAACTAAAATAACCACTGACAATATTTAATAATTGACAAATAGCCACTAAAAAGGGGGAAAAGTATATGATTTCACAAAAGCCTAAACTCAAGTAGCTAATAGATGTAACAAATATGTTCAATCTCACTAGCAATCAAAGAAGCTCAAAGTAAAAATTAGATATTATTTCATTCTCATCAGAGTGGGGAAATTTGGAGTCTCATGATACCATTATGTGGGCTTCCCAGATGGCGCTAGGGGTAAAGTACCCGCCTGCCAGTGCAGGAGAGGTAAGAGACGTGAGTTTGATCCCAGGGTTGGGAAGATCCCCTGGGGAAGGGCATGGCAGCCCACTCCAGTGTTCTTGCCTGGAGAGTCCCATGGACAGAGGAACCTGACGGGTTACAGTCCATGGGGTCGCACAGAGTCGAACACTGGAGCAACTTAGCATGCTGCTAAATGCACAATGCCATTATGCAGGGAAATAGGAACTCTGTACTGCTAATATACATTAGAGAGAGTATAAATGGGCACAGTCACTCTAGTAAGAAATTTGGCAGCAGCCAGTAATGTTGAAGATGCATATTCTCTGACTCAGCAATTCTATTTCTTGGGGTAATTCTTAAAGAAATTCCAGTATACATGTATAAAAATGTGTTCATTATAGTACTTTTTGTTACAGAGAAAAATTAGAAGCCTCAGTTTCCATTGGTTGGGAAGTAAATGCAAAAAATAGTAGTTCATATGGAGGAATATTTTTAGTGATTAAAATGAATGAATTCGATCTATTCATATCAACATTAATCTCATAAACATTATTGAATGGGAAATTCTCTGATGGTTCAGTGGTTAAGACTTCACACTCTCACTGCAGGGGGTGTGAGTTCAGTAGGGAGCTAGGATCCTACATGTTGCGGGACAAGGCCAAAAAACAAACAAAAAGCCATTATTGAATGGAAAAGTAAGTTATAGAATGTTACTTATAATATACTATTTATATAAAATTTTAAAATCAGACATACTAAAGATACTGTTGCTAGGTACATATATAACCACATAATAAGTATGAAAACTTGGATGAGGACTCAAGAGTGTAGAATGATGGTTATCTTTGGGGAAGAAGAGTGAGAAATAGGATTGCGGAAGAGTACAAATGGGAACTTTGGCCATTTCTATAGAATCTGAAGCAAACATGTCAAAATTTATGTGAGATGTTAATATCCGTATTATTGTTAATATGGATTAACATTAGTAATAATTAACTGATACATTGAATCAGATGGTACGTGAATGTTGGTTTTATTCTCTAGTTACTTACTTATTTTATAGTGTTGATGTGTATTTCATCATTTAGAAAAAACTTTAAGAAAAAGAGATTAGGAGAGTTACACTTGGAAGATAAGAGAAATAAACCAACCTGCAAGACTAAGCTAGTCAGAGTCATGAGTTGTGATTTTATATCACTGTCTAAAAGTAATAATGAGTTAATGTTGACTTTTGTTTATCTATATTTGTATATTTCACCTTTGTATTAATTATGAAAATCTCACTTTTTGTTTTTACTATCAGCTTAATTGAATTTTTTAACAAGATGAAGAAATGGGAAGACATGGCCAATCTCCCTCCACATTTCAGAGAACGTACTGAGAGATTAGAAAGAAACTTCACTGTTTCTGCTGTAATTTTTAAGAAATATGAACCCATTTTTCAGGACATTTTTAAATATCCTCAAGAGGAGCAGCCGCGTCAACAAAGAGGAAGAAAACAGCGGTATGTTTTTATATTTGTTAAGCAGAAGTACACACTCTTCTGTCTGTGCTACAGTTTTGATCCCTTGGTCTGCATTCCTCAGTTTATTTTGCTAGTCCTAAGAAATCAATGTGATTTCATAAGTAATCTTTTTTTCTCATAATTTCTTGCTTTTCATTTTATGTTAGCTCTAAAGAGTTTAAGCTTCTCTCCTGTTGCAAAATATGTGGAATGTTTATTCATATAAACTTTTCCTTTTCGCAAGAACAATGCAACAACGGGACCTTAGGTGCTCTCATTTAGCCACCCTGGGTATAGAATCTGACTACTTAATTTTCTTTTATTGACTGTATTGACTTTTTCTATTATTTTCTAATATTATAATACGTATAAACTCTTTACTTGACTTTTATGTCAAACTAAGTAAATTCCCCTGAAAAGGCTTCTCCTTGCATTTGGATGTTTACAACCAGTGAAAAGTAGAGAAATTAGTTGGAGCAGAGTAGTTGAATTGAAACTGTCATGAAATTGTGCTTCTGACTGTGTCTGCAAAGTCTGAAAACATACTCTGGCTCAATGTCTTCCATCTTTCCTGGCAGATAAGGGCAGTTATGGGATACAAATTCTCTACTTTTCTTGGGAAAGTTGCTTCATAAAGTAGAAGTGGAAATTTGTCCTTAAAGTCGAACTAGAAAGATGTTGACAAGAAACATAGGGGAAAGGGAGTTATTATAACTGAATGAATAATGTTTGCTTCTCTTTCAATAAATAAAAACGTTCCCAAATTGTGATGGATATTTATAGTAAGTGAGCATCTTTAAAAAATAAAACAATGTACATTTTTATATAGTTGACCCCACTGCTATGGAAGCAGCCGGTCTGGTTTGCTTGCAGTTTTGGGGAATTGTCTGTTTATAATGAAGTATTCTAAAGTTTGCACAGAAGCTTGTTTCTGAGTCTGAATGAGCTGACATGATCATTTATAGAAAAATATAGAGTATCTTCTTTCCTTAAAGTGTTGCAGAAAATGATTTCAGATTGTATTTGCTTTGGTATATATTATTACATATAATATATATATTATCAGTTCAGTTCAGTCGTTCAGTCATGTCCGACTCTTTGCGACCCCATGAACCACAGCACGCCAGGCCTCCCTGTCCATCACCAACTCCTGGAGTTAACCCAAACTCATGTCCATTGAGTCGGTGATGCCATCCAACCATGTCGTCCTCTGTTGTCCCCTTCTCCTCCTGCCCTCAATCTTTCCCAGCATCAGGGTCTTTTCAAATGAGTCAGTTCTTTACATGAGGTGGCCAAAGTATTGGAGTGTCAGCTTCAACATCAGTTCTTCCATTGAACACCCAGGACTGATTTCCTTTAGGATGGACTCGTTGGATCTCCTTGCAGGCCAAGGGACTCTCAAGAGTCTTCTCCAACACCACGGTTCAAAAGCATTCATTCTTCGGTGCTCAGCTTTCTTTACAGTCCAACTCTCACATCCATACATGACAACTGGAAAAACCATAGCCCTGACTAGATGGACCTTTGTTGACAAAGTGATTCTATAATATATATTATAGAATTTTCTTAATCATGTATGTATATATATTATATTGCTGGAGAAGGAAATGGCAATCCACTCCAGTATTCTTGGCCGGAAAATTCCATGGACAGAGGAGCCTGGTGGGCTACAGTCCTTAGGGTTGCAAAGAGTGAGCCACAACTGAGTGACTGAGCACATACATATTCTATTAGGTGTATATATTACTTAATTCTAATTAAGAAAATTCTAAGATAAGTTTACTAGAAGTTCTACATTTATAGCACCCTAACCATAGTAGTAATAATTTATACCATTTACTGAGCATTTATTATGGTGCAGGGATTCTGCTGAGACTTAAATTAAGCATGTGTTACTTGAGTTAATCACTACTTCAGCTTCGTGAGGTTAATACTATTGTTGCAGGTGGGGGGAAGCAAGCCTTTGAGAGGCTAAGTGATTTGGCCAAGGTCACACAGTTAAGTGTGGAGCTCTTATTGAAACTTAAAGAGTCCGCCTGAGAGCCCATGTTCTCCTTATAAACTGGCCTTTGAAAATTTGTCATTGAATATTTATTGAGAGTTTATATAAGAACTACTTTGTTAGGTATTATGTAGGACACAAATATTAAAAACAAAAACAAACATGCCAAAACCCAAATCCACAGTTACTGTCTTTTGAGAGCTTACAGTAAGTATTATAAGGGAGAAGCATGTATAAATGCAAAAGATAATAGAAATGTAGGACTCTTGAGGTAAAATTAATCCACACTGTATAAGCCAGTTAGGTAATGTTCCATGGAAGAAGTAGAAACATGTCTGAAAGGGTGGGTAGGATTTTGGTAGGTGAATTTGGAGAGATAGATATTCTTCTATGTAGAGGATGAAGAATGAAGATACCACAGCAGCAAAGAGGAAATTTTGTAAGTTGGTTGGTTGTTCCAGAGTTCTCAAGTTACAGAGCCAGGTTTGGGGGTAGCTTAATTTTTTTTCTCCTTTCCAGTTTTATTGAGATGTAACTGACATACAGCACTATATAAATTTAAGGAGTGCAGTATAATGATGTGACTTGTGAAGTGATGACCGCAGTACGTTTCATGAACATTCAGCATCTCACATGGAAATATAAAATTAAATAGAAAAAAAAATTACTTCTGATCAGAACCCCTCAAGATGTATTCTCTTAACAACTTGCATATATAACCTACAGTGCTGTTAATTATATTTATTATGTTGTACATTACATTCTTAGGACTTATAACTGAAAGTTAGAATGGCTTGAGGTGTTAAGCCTAAAAGTTTGACTTTTATCTTGGTAGGCATCTAAACTACATAGTTTTTCATGTGTCTGTGGTGGGAAGGCTGCTTTTTAAAGCTGATTCCTTGCCATCAGCTGGTGAATGAAGCCCTACAATATGCTACCCAGGAAGAAGGATCTTTTAGCGGATGAGGAGACTATAAGACATGGAGAGTAAGGGTACTGAATTAATCACAGTATGGCAACTAAACCCCAGTCTTCAGCTTTTTCTCCTCAAAAGGCCTTTTTAGAATAAGGGTATTGGGATATGGAGCCAACACATGTCTGATCTAAACATTGGCAGAGTTTTTGGTAGAAAAGCCAGTTTAAAACTGGTCTAAAACTCCCTTTAGCAGATGACTGAGCAATACAATAGGTACTTTTTTATTTTTTCCCCCTCTTCTTCCCTACAACAGTACCTACAACAGGTACTCTTAATGATAGAAATATAAGGAATTATAGGAAGCCGAGAATTTCCACTGAAAAGTCCTCTCGTGGGACTTCCCTGGTGGTCCAGTGGTTAAGATTCCGTGCTTCCACTGCAGGGGGCACAGGTTTGATCCCTGTTTGGGGTAAGATTCCTCCATGTCATGCAGCATGCTCTCCCAAAAAAGTCTTTTTGTGACTTAATATATACAGTTCATCAGCTGTGATAGAGGGAAAAAAATCAGAGGACTATCTGACTGCGTGTGTGTGCCAAGTTGCTTCAGTCGTGTCCGACACTGTGTAGCCCGCCAGGCTCCTCTGTCCATGGGATTCTCCAGGCAAGAATACTGGAGTGGGTTGCCATTCCCTTCTCCAGGGGATCTTCCCGACCCAGGGATCAAACTCACATCTCTTATATGTCCTGCATTGGCAGTCAGGTTCTTTACCTCTAGCACCATCTGGGAAGCCAGTCTGACTGCATACATGGGTCTAAAAGCAACATTAACCTTGTGATGTCATCAAAAGAGCTACTGTTATTTTGTTCATCTCATTTGTATTGTTATTTTGTTCATACCCTTATTCTAACAAGGTGCTTTGAGGAGAAGAAGCTGAAGACTGAGGTTTAGTTCCCAAACTGTCTTTAACTCTGTACCTTTGCTCTCCATGTGTCCTAGTCTCCTCATCCGCTACAAGATCCTTCTCCTTGGTTATCATATTGTAGGGATTTATTTACCAGTTGATGGCAAGGATTAAACATCACTGCCCTGCTTTAACGAACTTGTTAAAGAATAGAACTTGCTTTATTTTCTGCCTCAGCTATCTTGACCTGGAAAAGCTTCTACAGTTCTTCAGAATTTTTCTTCTGAGCGAGCTTTCCCTCACTCCCAGCTATTTGCTTACCTGTGTTTGATTGGAGCAGAACTTCTTGCCCATTTTCCATGAGAAATGAATCTGCTGTCACTCCCTCCAACCGTGGGTTTTGTTTCTTACCTAGTTTACAGTCATGTGTCATGTCTTTTTCTGATTCTTCTGTTATCTCATGACTTTTTTTCTCCCCCCAAAGGCGACAGCCCTGTACCGTGTCTGAAGTTTTCCATTTTTGTTGGGTGCTTTTTATATATGCAAAAGGTAAGGAAAGAGTAATATTTATTTCAATATTAGCTTACTTAAAAGTTCAGGTACAACTACAGTCAACCTATAATGTGTATCAGGTTTTTTAAAAGATATTCACTGAAAAATTTCTCGAGGATTTGAATCCCACATTCTTTTTTTTAAGTATTGCCTTTTTATAAATCTTTTGAATTTCTTTTCTTTCTTTCTTTCTTTTTTTCCTTTGATATTTTGTTCCTCCTCAATCTCCCTCTGTTTAAAAAAATTTTTTTTGGTAATATTTATTTTTGGCTGTGCTGGGTCTTAGTCGCTGTGGCGAGCAGCGGCTCCTCTCTAGCTGCAGTGCACAGGCTTCTCGTTGCAGTGGTTTCTCTTGTGGAGCACAGGCTCCAGGGTGCGCAGGCTTCAGTAGTTCTGGTTCACTGGCTTAGTTGCTCCGCAGCACTGGATTTCTTTACAATATATCGAACATCGTGCATTAAATGGAATGTCCTTTAGTTTTGTTCTTACACAGCGTCTTTTCCAAAGCATATTATCTCCAAATTATGGACTGAAAACACATTAGTGTGTCTGTGCTTTTGTCTTGGACTTGTATTTTGCACAAGACATGCCTTACATAATGGAGCGGGACTAATCATTCTCAAAGTAATTTAGATTACTTTTTATGCCTTGTTCAGATAAATATGCTTGATCAAATGCCTTTAGATACAACTTATTTTTGCTACCCTCTCTTCTCACTCTACCTGCCCAAGCTCTGCATTCAGTGAAATAACTTTTATGACTATCACTGTCCTCTCTGTATTTCTATGTAAAAATGATTCTTAGTAATTTAAGGAAGAAAACAAAGTACGGTTCCTTAGCTTTTCCTGTAGACTGTGTAGAATGCCTTTGCCATTAAGATAGCCTAATAAAATGCAAAGTTAAAATCAAAGAATTATAGAGCTGAAGGGTGTCTCTTCAATAGGAGAGATTCTCACTGTTAGGTCAGCTTGCCCAGTGTATTTATTTTAAAGAGTAAGTTACTGAGGCCCAGAAACCAGCTGCTGGAACAAGAGCTAGGATTTGAATCCATGTCTTCTAGCTCTTGGTTTCATGCTGGGTGTGTGGGCCCTCCAGCAGGGATGTGTCACTCTGTTGGTGTCACTGTGATTTGTCTGATTGTTATAGGTTATAACTTATCCTGCCTTCCCAGAGCTGCATGCTTGATTAAAAAGAAAAGTTTTTCTTTGTCAGAAGTAAGCTCATGGATATTTTTGCTTTCCATCACGCCGCATATGTCTTTAGTGCAGATGAAGGTGGTGGGATCAGGGGCACGAAATGTAGAACGTCTTAAGAGCACATAAACTGTGTTCAGGGTGGTTTGAACATTTGCTGCCCCTTGGCTTACTGTGGCTGGTGTTATATATGATAATAATCTTGGCAGTAGGTTATGGGCAGGTCTATCTGACTTAGAGGATTTTTATCTGTTTTATGTCTTTTATGGTATATGTACACTTGGAGGTAAATATTTAGTACTGGTATATAAATTACTGGAAAAGAAGTGTATTGTCCTCAAGTAGGTTTTGGTCTCAGTTGAGTAATTGGGGTGGCATATTTTTGTCTTTACAGTTAACTCAGTGTTTGAATTTTATCTTACTGTCATTAATTCTGTCTATAATTATTTGGTCTGAAGAGCCTTTGTCTATTCACAGTCCAGTGCTGTGATCATTTGTGATTCACTACGATCTTTCCCAGTAGAGTAGATTAGTTCGTTTTATTCAGATCTTGATTTCATTATTTGGGGGAGGGGGAGGTGTATTCTTTTATGGGCATCTTTTTCATGACTGTGTGTGCAACAGTGGGCATCCCAGATGGTCTCATTCCTGATAAATGAGCTAACATTTGCCTGTTATCTTTGTTGAGTTCCAATGGCAAGTACATACCAGTGACAAGTTTGGGCTTGTTGTCATGAAGGGCTTTGTGGCCTCAAGACTGTTAGGCACCACTTCCTGTTTTACATGATATCCCAAGTCTTTAGTCAGATTATCTTTGTTGATTGAAAGATAAAATATTTCACGAAGTGGAATTTATTTCTAAAGTCAGGATTGGAAAGGTAGACTCTGTCATGTTAGGAGAGTCCTGGAATTTAGATTCTGATCTTTAGGGGCATTTAAGTTTCTCGTAAGAAGTTACTGGGCTGCGGGTTTTTTCCTTCTGTGGCAAGTACACACCAGCGACAAGTTTAGGCTTGTCAGTGTGATGGGCTTTTTAATCTGAAACGGGTAGGTACCACTTCCTGTTTTACATTTGTGGAATTGAGTATGTTTTAATATTAAGCATCTTTATAGTCAAACCAAGCAAGTTAGTTTGGTTATATCAGTGCAGAATTTAACCTATTAATTATCATTTGTGTTTTTGTCAACAGAAAAATATTTTTTTCTCTTTCTTTAATTCATTTAAATTGATTTATTGAAATGTTTCACCTATTAAAAAAAAATGAATTGCTTATCCTGATATGCTGAGGTAAGTGGTAACTTTCTTTAGAGGAAAGAAGAAAAAAAGCCTGAAACAAAGTGGTATGAGTGTGTGTTTGCATTTAGTGTGAAAATGTCGAGGTTTAGAAATAATTCTTCAGATGTATGTTAGCTATTTAGATTGCATTCATCTGTTACTAAGAGAATGTAAAATCAGTATGAAGCATATATAAGCAGTGTTTAATTGAAGGAGGGATAAGCTAAAAGATACAAAATATCTAGAACTATTTTTTAATTTCTAAGAATAACTCTTTGAACTGCCTATAAAAACCTGTTTTCAATGTTAGAGATAAACCAGAACTATAAAAGTTATATGTTTGTATAGGTTTAGATTTTGGTTTATTTTTTTCTCTGTTACCAGGCATCAACAATTATTCCCAGGACATTTGCTCTAGAAGTGGAATATCTTTTATTGTGATCCTGTTGCATTAGTTTGTATGAGCTTGTATTACTGCATCAAAAAGCATTGAACTGTTACTGTTAGGGGTCTGATTACAATTTCTGGTCTTTTTAAAATACATATATGCTAAGAAATAATTATATTAATAATTTTGAGCTTTTCCCAAATAAGTATTTATACCAGTTTTCCTGACAGAAAAGTATTTTCATATACAATTTCTTACAGCTTGAGATAATGTATGAAGTTGTGTTCAGAGTTTTCAAAAGAAAAACCAATGAAAGTAAGTTTGGACAGGCATTTAATAAATGCTTATTTAACAACTATTAAGTGAATGGCATTTTTTGGTAAAGTTTTGGTTTTTCTTAAACTCTTAGAAATTTATTAAACAATAAGTAATATTTCAAAATGTAAATTTGCCAAGACACTTTCTGTAGCTTTTGAGTCAGTCTTGCAACTTGTTGTATAATGTCATTTTAATTAAAGCAAGAGATTATTTTTACAATATTGTGAAGTTGATGCGAATTTGACTCTATAATTGTTTATAATCCTATAGGTAATTTTCCCATGATTAGTGATGATTTGGTTAATTCTTATCATCTTCTGCTGTGTGCTTTGGACTTAGTTTATGGAAATGCCCTTCAGTGTTCCAATCGTAAAGAACTTGTGAACCCTAATTTTAAAGGTAAGTTTATAAATCAGGGCCTTGGGTGACTCCCATGTCTACACTGTGTTTACTCTGGGGAGCTGTATACATGGTGCAGGTTTCCTAGCATCAGAGAACATAAATGCTTTTCCATGCTTCATCACCATAGTTATCCCAGAGTACTTAGAACTAGGAGTTGAGCTGTCTGTAAAAATATTTGTAGAAAGAGAAATTGCAAATATCACAACGTTTTAAAAGTGTTAGATGACAACTTTAGAAGTTTCTGAAATATATGCTCAATGAGAAGAAGGAATTTAGAAATCTGGAGTAGCAGTGATGACACTCAAGCTGACGGTGGCTCTGTGCATTGGCAAGTTTCATGCGTGACACACAGAAGGAGGTCAAAGAAGATTTATTGAAATATTTATTCGTTCACATCTTTTCTACAGAAGTGTACCTATGGTTCTAAAATAATTAAAATGCGTTTTCAGCTCTAAAAGTTGTGTGAAAATGATAAGTATTTTGGTAATGCATTTAGTAGGCCTTAAGGTGTATAATTTCTATGAATGAAATACAGTAAGAGGCCAAATTTTGATTTATAAAGCAAATATTTAAAAAGTACTTATTGAACTAGTATGTAATGCTCTTGCTGCTTGAATAATACCTTGGTAGGATTCTGAGTGTCAGTTTTGAAGTGGTTATGATTAGAATTTCAACTTGTCTGACTCACAAGGTAGATTTTTAAAGTTAGTGGAGTTAATTACTTCACTTGCTCCTGGTTTGGTAAGTCTAGTGTTCTCCGTATTCTGTCCTATCATTTATTTTCTTTCTAACTCCCTTTTGTATTTCTATATTGCTGGTTCCCTTCATTTTTTTCCCTCTTCTTTTATTTATTTATTATTATTATTTTTTTGCCTTGTATTGAGTCTAGGACAAGCAAGGGCTGTAAAGTAATATGATAAAAACATATAATTAAATCAAAGTATATAAAGAGTATGTGCTTTGAACAGTAACTTTTCTCAAAGTGACTTTTTTATTTGAATGTAACACTTTTTTGCAAAATTGTATTTTTCTGTTTTGTAGATATTATAGTAGTATAAAAAATAATTTTTTACTTTTTTAACTATCTTCAGATAGACAACTGAATAACTGAAATCTTCTGAATCATAATAAAAGCTTTACTTCTATTTGCTATTTTTGAAGTGTATTTAAACAGTTAAATTAGCACCTTACACTATTTCCTATACACGCATGAGCTAACAACTCATGTGCTGGTTAGACTCTCTGTTATTTATATTTTAATTTATTATGGTTAGGTTTGTTGAATGCTACCTGATATCTCTTTTCTGTGCTTTTACACATCATAGGTCTATCTGAAGATTTCCATGCTAAGGATTCTAAACCTTCCTCTGACCCACCTTGTGTCATTGAGAAACTGTGTTCCTTACATGACGGCTTAGTTTTGGAAGCAAAAGGAATAAAGGAGCATTTCTGGAAACCTTATATTAGGAAGCTTTATGAAAAAAAGGTTTGTAAGTAGTAAAGAAATGATTTGAAAATATTTTCTGGATAAATACCTGATTTAATATGATGACTTAAGGATCTTTTTTTCCATCATAGCTCCTTAAGGGAAAAGAAGAAAATCTTACTGGTTTTTTAGAACCTGGGAATTTTGGAGAGAGTTTGTGAGTACTTCTGTTATAAAAAGTGTTTTCATACTTTATGTGCTCAGGGAACATCAGAGTTTAATGTTTTTATTGTTTGTATCCTGGAAATTTAGAATATGTTTTGTGGCAGAATGTAGAGACATAGTAAAAAATTCTATCAATTCGAAGCACATGTTTTGAAGTAGTTGAAAATTGTGCGGCTGTTCTTAAAAGGTTTGATGGTTAAATTTTGAGATCATGATTTTTGAAAGAAATCCTTTTGGAACTACCCAGGTGGCAAATGATGATGTGGAAGCACTGAGGTCTTCACAGGTGCCTGGAGCAGCCAGGAGAGAGAACTCGGCTGGCAGCTTGGTACAGGGTACCCACCCTGGAATACTGTCGGCAAAATACATTTACTGTACAATGCATGAGCATAGTGGAGCACGCCTGCATTTTTATACTCCTCAGTTTTTATCTTAGTGATCCCACTAAAGTTTAACTTTCACAGAATTATTAGAATTTTTAGTAAATGAAAACAATGAAACAAGTAGCCTCGCACAACTTCAAATGGCAGTTCTGCGAGTGTACATTTTGCCTGTTTTTTTCTCTCCCCTCTAGTAAAGCCATCAATAAAGCCTATGAGGAGTATGTTTTATCTGTTGGGAATTTAGATGAGCGGATTTTTCTGGGAGAGGATGCTGAAGAGGAAATTGGGACTCTCTCAAGGTGCCTGAATACTGGTTCAGGAACAGAGACTGCTGAGAGGGTGCAGATGAAGAACATCCTGCAGCAGCACTTTGACAAGGTGAGTCAAGCCATGCCAGAAGAGCGGCAGTGTGAGAGCAGACACGCCAGAGGTTCTGCTTTATACTGGCAATTGTGTGTATGGGCGCTTTACTGGCTTTCAGTATGAAAAAGAAAATTTACGTCCTACCTATTGCAGTTGGAAAAGTTATCTCTGTCTTTATTATTTTAATTTTTGTTGACATTGACTTTCACAAGTTTTGGTTAGATCTGCAAAAAAATTTAATATAAATGTCAACGAATGCCTCGTGCTGGTTGTTGGTTTTGAGAAGATGGGTCAGTAATATGCAGCCTTTATATACTGAACATAGTAGGCATTTCGAAAATGTTGATTGACCCGAATTGGTACCTTCTTCTAAGATATGAGGGAAACTGAGAACCTGTAGCCTTTAAGAAAACTCTCTTAAACTGAGTTTTGGGATCATGTGTTATTTCAGGCAGGATGATAGAGACTGAGAGTTTCCCTTCTGTTGTATGGTGTTCATAGAAAAGGAGCGACTCCTGACAGGTACTTCCAGAGGCAGTGTGGCTAATTCCAAGGGGTAACTCACCTGTAAGACCAGACTCAAGGCCGGTTTGCTTTTTTCATTCAGCAAATATTCTCAAGATATTCTATATACCAGTTTGTGTCCTAAAACACCGGGACTACACCAGTGAACAAAACAGCTATGAATGTCCTGTTTAATGTTCTGATGTGGGAAGATGGATAAGAGATAACCAAACAAGTAAATATATAGTGTATCAGATGATGATATATGAAGAAAACTAAAATAGAGTAGTAGAACAGAGTATTGAGGAGAAGAGAGAATGGGTGGGCATTGGGCTCCTAGGTGTAGATAGGGTGGTTGGAAAAGGCGTCTCTGAGGAGGTAGTATTAACACAGACCTGAAGAAGGTGAGGAAGCAAATCATGGGAACAGCTGGGAGATGTATTTGAAACCAAGACAACAGCAAGCACAAAGCCATGAGGTATGGACATGATTGGCTTTTTAACAGTGAGTGAGAACACCAGTGTGGTAGAAATTGAATGAGCGAGAGAAACAATGACTAAGAAGTGAGGGGGGTGGACCAAGGGGCAGGCCCACCGTACAGGGCTGGGAAAGCCATGGGAAGATGTTCACTTTTGCTCTGCTTGAGAGGAAAGCCATTAGGAAGGTGTTGTAGAGAACAGTGACTGATAGAATCTGGTTTACATTTTTAAAAGGGCTTGTGAAGAGGTGGGATGGGGCAGGGATGGGAGTAAGGAATTAAGAGGCTATTGCAGTTATTCTGGTGATAACTCATGGTGTCTTGAATCAGAGAAATGGTTGTATTTGGGCAGTGTTATGGAGACAGCATCCACAGAATTTACTGATGGGGCTTGGATCTAGAGTGTACAAGGAAGAAAACAGTGAGGACTCCAGTTGGGTGCATGGTATAAAAGCTAATGTCCTTACAAATGTCTGGAAGGTCTTCAGTGATCTAGTCCCACTGCCTCTCTGAATTCATCTCTCACCACCTTCTTCCTCACTGTTTACACTCATGTCACATTAACCTCCTTTTTCCTCCTCCCACCTCAAAGCAAGCTGTTTCCTTGGCCTAGGTGTGCTTCTTCAGGATACTCATGTGGTTTACTAGTTCACTTCCTCCAGATCTCTGATAACCTGACTACTGCATAAAATAATAACCACCAGCATCCTCCTGTACCTCAAGACTTTCTTTCCCTCTTACTGTGTGATTAGTGTTAGTATTAATCACTGTCTGATGGTTGGTAGGTCGGTAGGTAGAAAGAATTGTTTATCTGAAGATGATAGAGAAAGACAGAAGGAGGAAGAGGGGAAGGAAGGATAGATGGATTGTTTATTATCCGTCTCCTTGCATTAGAGTCTAAGCTTCATGAGGTCTGTGACGAGTGTTGTGTTCAGCACTTGTGGGCATTACATAATTATTTACTATTGACAGTTACTGAGGGGAGAACGTCTAGGGGGGTGAAAATCAAGAGTTACAGTTATGACCATGTTCAATGTGAGATGTCTTTTAGACATTCTAGTAGAGGAGCTGAGTAGGCAGCTAAGAGATACACAGGACTAGGGCTTCCCTGGTGGTCCAGTGGTTAAGAATCCACCTGTCAGTGTAGGGGACACAGACTCAGTTCCTGGCCTGGAAAGATCCTACATGCTGCGAGCTAAGCAACTAAGCCCATGAGCTGCAACTCCTGAGCCAGCACGCCTAGAGCCTGTGCTCGCAAGAAGAGAAGCCACCACAATGAGAAGCCTGAGCATCGCAACAAAGAGCAGCCCCGACTTGCTGCAACTAGAGAAAGCCTGCATGCAGCATCAATGACCCGATGCAGCCAAAAAAAAAAAAATGATGAATAAATCTTTACTAAAGAGAGAAGAGAGATATAAGACTAGAGTTCACAGCAAATGTAAAGGCTATATATATAAATACCTGTGTGTGTGCCCTCAGTTGCATCTGACTCTTTGCGACCCCGTGGACTGTAGCTCTCCAGGCTCCTCCCTGTCCAGTCAAGAAGACTGGAGTGAGTTGCCATTCCCTCCTCCAGGGAATCTTCCCGACCCAAAGATCAAACCAGCATCTCTTATGTCTCCTGTATTGGGTTCTTTACCTCTGGTGCCACCTGTGAAGCCCATGTGTAAGGACCTCACACACACATAAATATACGTACATACAGACTCTAGAGTCATTAGGATACAGATGGCTTTTAAAGTCATGGAATTAGGAGAGGTTCCTAGTAGTGTGAGTTGACAGGCAAGAAAAGGTCTAAAGAGTTAAAGACTCTTCTTTATCTGAATGCACAGGAAGTTTTAAGCTACAGACTTTAAACGGGGCTACCAAGAAGCCCCATGCTGACCTTGAGAACTGTGTGCAGGAAGTTGTTTGTGGTTGTCTTACCTCGTTTCCTTTGTGAAAGCACTGCTGCCTGTCGGCTTGGTGGTGAGATGCTGCTGGCTGCTGTTGCTTCTCCTCTCAGAAAGGCACTAGGTCACATACAGGGAAGACGGGGCTGCAAGAAAAGCTGTTCAGGGACTCCCCTGGTGGTCCAGTGGTGAAGACTGTGCTCCCAATGCAGGGGGCCCAGGTCTGATCCTAGTGCTGCAACTAGACAACCTGCACATGGCAACGAAGATGCCAAGTGTGGCGACTAAGGATTGACGTAGCCAGGAAAAAAAAGCTGTTAAGTACAGAGAGAAATCTTCTGAATGTAGTTAATCTACCTAGATCATCTTATTGACCTAAAAAAATTATAGAATTAATTTCTTTGAAGCAGAGTAGAAGTCTTGGGTCTACTCTTAAGTCACAGAGAAAGCATATAGATTTATTTCTGTATAGTGGATTTCTGTGTTTTTCTGTATCTCGTGGAACTCGAATAGTTCTGTTGCCAGGTAAAATTTTTGGTGGGTGTTTTTACAGCTATCTCTGGAATAAGTACATTTACTACATAGGGAAACATAGTCTGTCTTGAGTATTAAAAAACTCTTAAGCTATTTTAACCTTTCAGAGTTTGTTGGAAATATAAAAAAAGATATTTTATTAGACTATGTATTTATGCTAGTTCTTTGGCGTCAAGTTGTATCTTTTTGATTTTTTGTGTTCAAGAATTTTACTTGAACTTATTTCTCTGAAGATCTGTCTGCTTTGGGGGGGAACCTATGATAGATTCTAGGAACTAATGGAGGGGCAAGAAGACTGAAGAAGGCTCTTCTGCATCAGGTTTGTGCTACATCTAGGAAGGTTTGCTTTATCTTTTCTGTGAAGCAGATTTGATTATTCAGATGGGCTTTTGTGAAATCATGGATTTCATTTGGGCCAGATTTAATTCTCAGCTTTTTTTTGTGAGTCTTTGAATAATTAGAGAAATAATGATAGATGGGAGTTACGAAATTATGTTTGTCAGAGATAGCCTTAATATTTTCATGCTTCTTTTTGCTTTCAAGTTAAGTTTTGAAGGAGGAATAATAGGGAACTATGCCTTATTTTAAACATTAACTTTTTTTTTTTGTCTGTGCCACATGGTGAGTCTTGTGGGATCTTAGTTCCCAACCAGGGATCAAACCTGGCCCTTGGCAGTGAAAGTTTAGAGCCCTAACCACAGGACATCTGGGGAATTCCCATAAATATTTAACTTTTAAGAGACAAACTTCTTGGTTGGCTGAAGTATAGATTGTCCTTTAACATAATTTCACATGGATAGTGATGTCTCTTAGTGGTGTTATAGTTAAATTCCAGGAAAGTGGTAACATTTGATTCACTAATATTTATCAATAATGTAAAGATAAAGTCTGATTGGCTTGAATTCCCATTTGTGAAGCGACTGACAGTCTCTTTGACCTAAAATAATATTGCTTTCCCTCCTTCAGTCTAAAGCACTTAGAGTCTCCACACCACTTACTGGGGTGAGGTACATTAAGGACAACAGCCCTTGTGTGACTCCGGTTTCTACAGCTACGCATAGCTTGAGTCGCCTTCACACCATGCTCACGGGCCTCAGGAACACACCGAGTGAGAAGCTGGAACAGATCCTAAGGTTAGTTTGAGCCCTTCTTGCCTTCTAAGATTTGGTTGTTGACTATCTTGCAATTTTTTATTTCAATATTTTGCCATTTGTGCCTTATTTCACCCATTGATAATTTTATATCAGTGTTATGCTCAGTTCTGTTGTTAGTCCTTAGAGGACATAAAAGGAATGAGTAGCAAATGATCCTTTTTTCTCAGTATCTTCGTCCATTTGGGCTGCTCTAACAGAATATGGTAGACTGAGTACTGGTGGCTTAGAAACCACAGACATTATTCTCTAACAGTTTTAAAGGCACAGAGTCCAAGACCAAGGTGCTAACAGTCAGTGTCTGGTGAGGACTGCATCCTGGTTCATAGACAGCTAACTTTTTGCTGTGTCCTCATGTAGCAGAAGGAAGAAGGGAGCTCGCTTGGGTTTTCTTTATAGGGGCTCCCCTCTCATGACCTAATCACCTCCCAAATGCCCCCCCTCCATACATTATTGGGGATTAGATTTCAATACCTGAAACTGAGGTGGGGGCAGGGAGGGGAGCAGCTGCAAACATTCAGTTCATAGCTCTCAATTTTTTTAAACATAGTTCAGGAGACAGTGACTAATATCACTAGATACTGTAGAATAAAACACTAAACTATCTATTATCAGTTATTCTATCTTAAGATTTCAGAGAAAGAGGGATCAGTAAAGATGGGCACCTGTCAAAGGACTTCAGAATGAGGGTTGAATCTGAGCAAATTTCTGAAGGGTGGGTCATATTTGAAAAGATAGCCAGTTAGATTCACAGCCAATGTAAAACCACTGTAATCCACTATAATTTTTCTAAGTTTTATAAAATACCCTTAGCCTGAAAAGCAAGTCAGCTGCCTTTAGTTCCTTTGATCTGTCTGATACTAGTAAGAATATCAGGGAACTTTAGTGAAAAACACAATAGACTGAATTTCATTACCTGTGCATAATTTTTAGCAAATTTATTTGACAAAATTACCTCCAAGACTGCTCCTCTTCCTAAACATTTATGATTTAATGACATAGACCCTATGGGAGACCATTTAATTTCTGGCAGTATAGTATAAGAAAGCCCTGTATAAGCATACAGTAATTTCCTGCTCATAGCCACACATATTAAATACCAAGGCTGATCAGTTTTCCTGTACATTTTTATGAAGTCTGTTTTATTCATAAACTCGATTGTGATTGACATCCAATAGACTTTTTCTGTATGACCTCTTCCTAAGTCATATTTCTCAGATGAATCTTGTTTACCTAGAATTCAGAAGCATTTTATAAATACATTTTGGAAGATGGTCAACCTCTGCCTTCTAGATCTCCTTGCAGTCTCTAACTAGGTGTAGCAGCTTCTTTAATCTTAAATACCATTAGTGGGGTTAAATATTGCCACTAGATACTAGGTAGAACCAAAGAGTCCTGTTTTTGTAACCTCTGTGTGTATTCAGAAATAAAATTCTGCTTACATATGATATTCAGTAGCCATTAGTATCAAGACTATAATTGATCTTTATTTCCTTTATAATTTTCTAAACTTGCTGCATTTCTACAATGAATATATGTTTATGATTGAGATAAAAACATAGTTATTACAAAAGCCCACCTGGTGATCATTTATATTATGCTTCTGAATTGAGCATATAATGCCTTTCAAGTAAAAATAGAAAAAAATCAATGAAATAAACTTCATTTTGGAGGAAAAAATGTAGAATGCCGGTAATGATTTATATGACTTTGTTGTAGTATAGATTATATAACCCTTCATTCTGTTTTCTTCCAGGAGTCCTTAATAAGAGTTGTGCTGCTATCTGGGGAAAGAGTTGAGGGCAATTTTGTTTGTCAACAGTGATTGCAGATGTGTAGGGTAGGTGGGGGCCAGTCATGCACATCAAATGGGCACCGGTCAGAGTTACTCCATGGAATAAATATTTTTCCTTCAAATGGTAATACTAACAGCTTTGATAAGGAAGGATGGGGTTGTCTGGATTAATTGGGACATGTATAGTTTCTGCTCAAAGTATTTGATATTTACAGGTTAAAATTACTCTGAAATTCCAGAGTTGTAAACAGTTTATCACTTTGTGACTTGGCAAGACCCTTAAATCAGATAGTTTCTTCTTATTTTTTTAGGTCATGTTCCAGAGATCCAACCCAGGCTATTGCCAACAGATTGAAAGAAATGTATGAGATATATTCTCAGCATTCCCAGTCAGAAGAGGATGGCAGTAACTGTGCTAAAGGTAAGGCTTAACATTATCCATATTGTTCTTATTTTTGAAATTTAACTATTAATACGTGGATTTCTTGGAAACCGAGTTAAAAATATGTGGAAAAAATTTGACTCTAGTCTGAGGGCCACAATACGGATATCCAACTTTTCTGTCAACCAACTGATTTCTGGGCCAATCTCAGTAAGAGAGAAATTTCAGGCTGATAATCTTTACTATGTTGGACTTCTGGCACTTAAAAAAAAAATCTTTAATTTTCATCTGGAGACTGGATATTAATTTTAGAACTATAGTGATTCCTCATAATATTAAGAACAGGACAGAAGATATAACTGTTACCTGCCCCGGCCTGTTCTTGGAGTTGTTTGGTGTCATGAGGTATAAGCACCAAACAGGAGTGCCATAGTAAACCAGTCACATACCTCTTAGCGTAGAGCAGCTCTGTTTGGAATTCAAAAAAAGAAAAAAAGTGGGATCTTGATGGAATGTTATTACAGTTTTTATGTACAAATTTTATTTCCAATTTTAGAAAAATTTCAGTGTTACCATGAAGAAAATGTTAAGGACTCTTAGGGACAGTTGCAATAGTAGCTCTTGGAAGTGCATACATATATATGAAGTGTTAGGGTTGGTTTTTAAATTGTATCCTGTGGGTAAGGGATGGAATAGACACTCATTTTCCACAGTATTTATGTTGCTTGCATGTGATTTTTGTGTTTTTTTTTTCATTACTTATTCAGATATTGCCAGCAAACATTTTCGTTTTGCAGAGATGCTTTACTATAAAGTATTAGAATCTGTTATTGAACAGGAACAAAAAAGACTGGGAGACATGGATTTATCTGTGAGTAAATAACCAGTGTACTGAGCAGCACAATAAAATCTAGTTCCCTTTCAGCCCAACCCACCAAAAACACAGCCATTATTGAAAACATAATATATGACTTTGAGGGAATAAGATCGTCATCTAAGGAAACCTGTGTTCTGAGCTTCTCATCTCCTGTTGCCCACTTAGTGATTCTCATTGCAGCAGGCTATGTGTTATCACTTAAGAGTTTCTGTGGGTAGTAAGACTCTGTAGTCAAGGTTAACACATTCAGACTTAATCTTAATTGAGGTTTTTAAATAACATGGAGTTTTAATTCAAGCCTTGTATAGAATAAATTGAGTATTGACTATATAGGAATTTAACATAAATATTCAACCACTGATCTTTGACTAAAGTAATTTTTCTAGATTGTGGAAGTAATGCTTACTTTTAATGACCTCAATAAAAATAATTTAAAAATAAATTAACTTTAAATAACATTTTAGTGAAAACTGTAAAATTGACAAATAATGGTTCTGACTCCTTATTACTATCTACACTGCTTTTATTCTGTATAAAAATATGGCTGTGTATACAATGGAATGTTAGCTATAGAGTAGAATGAAATTATTCCATTTGTATGATGTGGATGGACCTAGAGAATACTAAGTGGAATAAAGTCACTTACAATATGTAGTCTTAAAAATGCAAAACAGAAACAGACTCACTGATACAGAAAACAAACTTGTGGTTACCAAAGGGGAGAGGGAAGGAGGAGAGGATAAATTAGGACTATGGGATTAACTATACTAACTGCTATATACAAAATAGATAAGCAACAAGGATATACTGTATAGCACAGTGAATTATAGCCATTGTCTTATAGTAATGTCTAGAGTATAATCTGCAAAAATACTGAATTATTACACTGTACACCTGAAACTAACGTAACATTGTAAATCAGCTGAACTTCAATGAAAATAGTATATGATTATAGAAATTGAAAAGCCTGTACAGTTTTTATTTTTTAAAATTTTGAGACATACAGAAGAGTATAAAAATGTTCCTACATGTTGAAGCTTTGTTTATTTTATAGGGCATTCTGGAACAAGATGCATTCCACAGATCACTCTTGGCGTGCTGCCTTGAGGTCGTCACTTTTTCTTATAAGCCTCCTGGGAATTTTCCATTTATTACTGAAATATTTGATGTGCCACTTTATCATTTTTACAAGGTATTTTTGAAAATCTGATAACTGATGCAGAAACTGTAGAAGAAAGTATTATTGTTAGTCTTTTAATCCATTTTAATATAGAAGTACATTTCTTCTATTTTTCATTACATATTTAATAATTTCTAGTCTAAATGGGGAGCAGAGAAGAAATAGAGTCTTAAGAACTATATAAATTCTTTTAATGTGTATAGACCTGTTTTGTATAAAAGTTTCATATGATTCCTCCATTTATTTGATAGTCTTTTAGAATACTTTCTTTTTATAAGCTAAGAAAAATAATAAAAAGTAGCAAATTATCACTAGCCAATCATGATAGCAACCTTTTTTATTTTATGAAAATTAAATGAAAGTGTCTTTCAGAAAAGAACTTTTCACATGTTATATAGAGGCACACAGTTATAGCACTGATTTGGTTTCCCTCTTGATATTGATTTAGTATATGAATTTATCTTAATTCTCATACACTAGTCAAAACTAATTTTTATAGTGGCATAGACTGAATGTTCAGTTTTTAAATATCACATTTTCAGTCATGTTTCTTAATCTTGGTAGACAGAACATATTTTTTAATGTAAAGATTTTTGAAGTGTGTTATTGTACAAAAGATTTTAGATAGTTCATACCTGCATGGTGAACTAAAAAAATAAATAAAATAATTATTTATTAAGGTAATGAAATGAAGAGCAGCTGTTTTGAAATAGTATTCTTTAACCTTATAATTTTTCATAAATTGACTTCTGTTTCTATAAATATGTAAAAAATATTGAAATATGTTTGCCCATTTTGCTTATCCACTTGAATAATTTTCTTGTTAAAAGTTATTACTAAACAAACCATTTAAACATTTCAGGTGATAGAAGTATTCATTAGAGCGGAAGATGGCCTTTGTAGAGAGGTGGTGAAACACCTTAATCAGATCGAAGAACAAATCTTGGATCATTTAGCCTGGAAACCAGAGTCTCCGCTCTGGGACAGAATTAGAGATAATGAAAACAGAGTTCCCACATGTGAAGAGGTTTGTGAAGGGATCTTAACATCTCTCTGTGATAAAAAGCATATCAGCGTCTATCCTATTCATAATTTTCTTTCACTGACCACAGTTAAACTTAGCATCTTGCTCATAAGTGTGGGAGGGTAAGCAGCTGGGTGTAATTTGGTACAGTCACCTCTCTATCTACGAGGAACGAGTCAAATGACTGGTGACTGCCCCAAGGTTTAGTGACAGAGTAAGAATCCAGTGTTCTGTCTTGATTTCCTAATCAAGTTTCTGTACTTTCAAATGGTTGATTGTCTAATTCTCCAAATGAGTAATGAAGATTAATTTTGTGTTTAGTATATAGCTATTAAGTTTGAATTTTTTAAACCTGCCAGAATTTTTTTTAAAGATTTACTTATTTTTCTTGACTGTGCTGGGTCTTCACTGCTGCACTTGGGCTTTCTCTGGTTGCTGCAGGGAGGGGCTGCTCTCTAGTTGCAGTGTGCAGGCTTCTCATTGGATGACTGCTCTTGTTGCAGAGCATGAGCTCTTGGGTGCACGGGCTTCAGTAATTGCTCAGGGGCATGTGGGATCTTCCTGG
The DNA here is from genome assembly GCA_007570785.1 of Antilocapra americana. Lineage (NCBI taxonomy): Eukaryota > Metazoa > Chordata > Mammalia > Artiodactyla > Antilocapridae > Antilocapra > Antilocapra americana. Next base: position 2,102,001 of record ML663568.1, on the reverse strand, counting down.
ACCAGGGATCGAACTCATGTCCCCTGTATTGGCAGGCAGATTGCTATCCACTGCACCACCAAGAAAGTCCCAGAATTTTTTTTAACTTCAGTATGAAAGTGAAAAAGATAGGTGATTTTATTTAGATGGACTGATGAGCCTAGATAATTTCCTTTTGCCTTAGATTATTTTTTGGTTTTTTTTTTTAAACTTTTTTGAATAATGGTATTTTGTGTAAACATTTCTTAATAGGTCATGCCACCTCAGAACCTGGAAAGAGCAGATGAAATTTGTATTGCTGGCTCCCCTCTGACTCCCAGAAGGGTGAGTGAAGTTCGTGCTGATACTGGACTTGGAAGAAGTAAGTTTAAAATACTAGGGGAAGTATTTTGGGGATTTAAATTCCATCCAAAACTACAAGTGAAGTTAGTAGGGTATATATAGAAGAAAATAATCCGCGCATTATAGTGTCACAAGGATCACTTAAAGAGCACAGGAAAATGTATGATAAGTATCTTTTAAAATAGATAGAATGCTATATATTAATGTGATTCCTATTTTTTAAGTATATTTTTTCCTATAAACATACAAAAGGGCTGAAATGGAAAAACCAAACCATAAATGATTATTGTTGGGTAATAGAATTCCAGGTGGATTCTGTAAAGTTTTTAAGATGAATATGTATTTTGAAATCAGAAGAAACAGAAAAAGGTTTCTTAAAGATGGAGTCTATGATGTAGTTCGGTATAGACGGGCCAGTGAGTTGAGGGGACTGAATGGCCTGAGTGTGTTCAGTTGTTTTATTTTCTTGACCATATCTTGCTGCTTGTGGGATTCCCTGACCAAGGATTGAACCAGGATTGACCTCGGCAGTGAAATCTCCAATTCCCAACCACTGGGTCACAGGAAATTCCCAGGCATATTCAGCTCTGACTTGTCAGTTGAGCAGTACTACCCTGGTTAACCTAAGAGCGTTGCTGGCCCTGAGATACCCCAAAGGGAAGGTTTGCTATCCATCTGGTTACATTTTAGACAGCTCTTTGTAACAGTTGCCAGGTGCAACACATACTTCAGATAAAACTACTTTTTTAAAAGCAATTCTGTAAATCCAGAGAGTTCTAAATCGTTAGATACCATTAGAAAGATATTGCTAGATCAGCTTTTTAATGTAGTTGATAAGCACTGGCTGTAGAAGATTGGTTTTAAAATCAGAAATCACTCTATGGCAGTGCATAGTCAATGAATATGGATGATCTGTATGAAAATGTCCTTATTTTTTAAAGAGGAGGCATAATGGCTTAACTTTTTCTGCTTATTATCCACTTGAAACTTCATTTTTTGTACTTATCACTTTTCCATTTTCATGAGGTCTTTTAATATTTTATAAGATAATGATCATAATTTGAAACACTAAATAAACTGTATTGAAGTATAGCTGTGTTAATTTCTGCTGTCTAGCAAAGTGACTCAGTTATACACGTATATATATTCTTTTTTCATATTCTTTTCTATTATAGTTTATCACAGAATATAGTTCCCTGTGCTATACAATAGAACTTTTTTTGTTTATCCAGAGATAATAATTATGTATTCTTCCTAACTCTGCAGCTTTGTTCCAAATGTGAATCTAGTAAATTTTGTTTGCTTTTGTATCACCAAGAAATTGAAATGATAAGCCACAGTATGTCAGAACTACTATCAATTCTCTTATGACCTCCCTACACATATTTTAGTATTTAAAACTCACTCGTGCAGTTTTTACAGCTGGACATGGAAAAGAGAAAGGGGTGCTTCTCAAAAATTCATATTGGTGTGGATTCAGACTTAACAATAGACGAAGCCACAGTGGTAAACAGTTTCTGTTTGGGATGTTGAAGAAGTTTTGGGGAAAGATGGTGGTGGTAGTGGTGGTCTGCACAGTAAGTGAAAGTCACTTAGTTGTGTCCAACTCTGCGACCCCATGGACTGTATAGTCCATGGGATTCTCCAGGCCAGAATACTGGAGTGGGCAGCTGTTCCCTTCTCCAGGGGATCTTTCCAACCCAGGGATCAAACTTAGCTCTCCCGCATTGCGGGCGGATTCTTTACCAGCTGAGCCACCAGGGAAGCCCAAGAATCCTGGAGTTGGTAACCTATCCCTTCGCCAGTGAATCTTCCCAACCCAGGAATTGAACAGAGGGTTCTCCTGCACTGCAGGCAGGTTCTTTACATGCTGAGCTACCAGCAAAACCCTCTGTGAATGTAATACCACTAGATTGTATGCTTTAAAATGGGTAAAATGCCAAATTATATGTATTTTACCACAACTTTAAGAAAAAGTAATATACCCCAAACCATTGAATTGTACAATTTAAGTGGGTGAAATATATATAAATTGTATCTGTCAGGTTGTTTAAAAACTAGTAAACTAAGCTTAATTGAATCTAAAACATGTACGTCCATTCTTACTGAATAACATTATTGTATTTTAGTAACTTTCTACACGTAAGAAATGACAATGATGAAAATGCATAAAACGGAGAGTAAATGCCCCAAGTGTTACCATAGTAATTTCAAGTCCATCAAGTCTTCATGTCAAGTAGTAGCTTTACAGTGAAATCGTGTTATCTGAGTGTTAGATAGAAACTAAATATAGTAGATAAATAGTTATTCAAATTGCCCCTAAATCATCAAGACCGCATGGTAGAGGAGGGGAAAGTCTAGTTTGATTTAGCAGAAGATGTAGTGAAAAAAGCAACAGTATAAGACAAATTGAGAAAAACCCTTCCTTTAAATTTGGCTCTTAATAGTATTCAGTTGAATTTTCATTCATTGAATGTAGCTATGATAGGACTCCTGTAATTTTTCTTTTTCAATTATAGTGTATTTCAGACACTTAGTTGTAAGCATAATATCTTGGATGGAAGTCAGATGTGTCTCCTTGAGTTAAATGGGTCGGTCTTGTCTTTTTTCTGACCCTAGGCGTATCATCTCCAACCACACTGTATGATAGGTACAGCTCCCCAACAGCCAGTTCTACCAGAAGGCGACTATTTGTGGAGAATGACAGCCCCACTGATGGAGGGACCCCTGGGCGCATTCCCCCGCAGCCTCTAGTCAATGCTGTCCCCGTGCAGAATGTATCTGGGGAGGCTGTATCTGTCACACCAGTTCCTGGACAGACCTTGGTCACCATGGCAACAGCGACCGTCACAGCCAACAATGGACAAACAGTAACCATTCCTGTACAAGGCAAGGGAGGCAGATTTGGATACTGAGTTCTTTCTCTGGCATTTGTTACTTGAGATTTAGCCAGAATGATGATAGGAGACAAGTGTGGAGTGGGGAAAGGGGTTGGGAGGGGGAAAATGGGAAACCTCTGCCCGGAGAATCTGCTATTAGCAACATTTTCTTTGTGCTTTTTTTTTCCTTTGAAACAAACTTTAGGTATTGCCAATGAGAATGGAGGAATAACGTTCTTCCCAGTCCAAGTCAATGTTGGGGGGCAGGCGCAAGCTGTGACTGGTTCCATCCAGCCCCTCAGTGCTCAGGCCCTGGCTGGAAGCTTAAACTCTCAACAGGTGACAGGAACAACGTTGCAAGTCCCTGGTCAGGTGGCCATTCAACAGATTTCCCCGGGTGGACCACAGCAGAAACAAGGCCTGCCTTTAACCAGCAGCAGTATCAGACCCAGGAAGACCAGCTCTTTATCGCTTTTCTTTAGGAAGGTAATTTTTCACGTACCCTCAACAGGTCTAGAACTCGGGAAATACAAGGGTTAGATAAAGTTTGAGATATAATATTTTTGTTTATCTACTAGGTTTATCACTTAGCAGGTGTGCGCCTTCGGGATCTTTGTGCTAAATTGGATATTTCAGATGAACTGAGGAAAAAAATCTGGACCTGCTTTGAGTTCTCCATTATTCAGTATCCTGAACTTATGATGGACAGACATCTGGACCAGTTGTTAATGTGTGCCATTTATGTGATGGCAAAGGTGAGTGCCATTAGGGATATAAAAGGGAAAGATGCTACTTCCTTAGTCTTAGAACACTTGTAACAGCTTTACTGAGGTAAAATTCACATACTGAGTAGTTCACCCATTTAAAATACACAGCTCAGTGGATTTTGGTGTATTCATAGATGTGTGACAAACACCACATCAGTTTTAGAATATGATATTCCATTGTGTGACTATATGATATTTTGTTTATCCATTCATCAGTTGATGGACAGTTTAGATTATTTCTACTTTAGGGCTATCGTAAATAATGCTGCTAATGAACATGTGTATACAAGTTTCTGCATGGACATTTTTTCATTTCTCTTTTGTATATACTTTGGAGCGTATTGCTGGGTCATGTGGTAAACTCCATGTTTAACTGTTTGAGGAACTTGCAGACTGTTTTCCAAAGTCACCACACCATTTTTACAGTTCCACAGGTAGTATATGAAGGTCCTTATTTCTCCACATTCTCATTAACACTTATCTGACTTTGTTTTTTAAAATAATTTATTGAGGTGAAACTCACATAACCTTATGCATTTTGAAACAAATGGTTTAAGTTTTAAAATAGGTAACTTTTTTCTTCTTTTTCAAAGTTTGGCTAGTCTAAATCACTTGACATTCTTTAATTTTAGAATCAACTTGTCTATTCTTCTTGGTATAAAGAAGTCAGGTGGGTTCAGATAGAGGTTAGCTGAATCTGTAGATTAGTTTGAGGAGTATTGTTATCTTGACCATATTTTACCTTCTGATTAAAGAACATTTCGGGCCTATGCTTTTCTTTGTGGGTAGTTTAGTGCTGAATGATTCTTTTTTTCCTGGTTACGAGTCTATTCTGATTACCTATTCCTCCTAGAATCAATTTTAGTAGTGTGTGTCTTCCAAGGAATTTGTTTTCTCCAGGCTTTCTAATTTGTTGGCACCATTGTTTATAATATTCCTTTTAGTCCTTTTTATTTGTCAGTAGTAATTTGACAGTCTTTTTTTTAAACAGTATTACAGGACTGTATTTATTGATAACAATTCAACCGAGATATAGTAGCATTAAGCCTTTATGCACTGAAAAACATGCATTAAAGTATGATGAATTAGAATCTTAAAAATCTAAGAAATAATTAATACAACTGCTACCAGACCAGCTGACGTTTTATTAATTCTGTTGATTTTGTCAAAGAACCACTTTCTGGTTTATTATTATATGCTCTAATCTTTATTATTGCCTTCTTTCTGCTTGCTTTTGTTCTGTTTTCTCAAGCTTTCTTGAGGCTTAGTTTTGTTCTTTTTGTTTTCTTGGCTGTGCCACACAGTTTGTGGGATCTTAGTTCTCTGATTAGGCATTGAACCCAGGCATTTGGCAGTGAAAGTGCCAAGTCCCAACCACTGAACCACCAGGGAATTCCCTAGGCTGTGTTTGCTGTTTTTTTTTTTTTATAAGAGTCTTAAGATGGATAGTTAGGTAATTTAATCTTTCTTTTTTCTTACATGGGCGTTAAGAGCTATAGATTTCTATCTAAGCACTGCTTTAGCTGTATCTCATAAATTAGGGTATGTTGTGTCTTTACTTCACTCATCTCAAAGCATTCTCTAATGTCTTTTGGCTTACTGGTTATCTAGGTATGTGGTTTAATTTCCATGTATTTGTGAGTTTCTCAAATTTCTGTTAACTTCTAGTTTCAATCTGTTGTGGTTCCAAAACACACTTTGTTTTAGTTACTTTAATCCTTCTAAATTTATTGAAGTGTTGTAGCCTAGCATATGGTCTATCCTGGACAGTGTTCCATGTGTACTTGAGAAGAATATATATTCTGTTGTTGGGTGTTACATCTGTTACATCTATAGATATAAGGTTTTTTAGTTTTTTTTTCCCTTTATAGTGTTAAAGTCTCTTTGTTGATCTTCTGTCTAGTTGATTGATCCATTATTGCCAGTGGGGTATTGAACTCTCTAAATATTATTGAATTGTCTAATTCTCCATTAATTTGTCAGTTTTTACGTCATCTATTTTGGTGGCTCTGTTGTTAGGTGTATGTGTGTTTTAATTGTTAGATCTCTCTAATGGATTGGCCCCTCATCGTTATGAAATGCCGCTCTCTCTCTCTAGTAGCCTGTTCTATAGTGTGATCCTGGTATAGCCACTCGGCTTTCTCGAGTTGCTGTTTGCGTGGTATGTCTTCTTTCCATCCTCTTCTTTTAAATCTGTTTGCTTTAACCTAAAGTGTGTCTTTTGTATATGGAGTATATAGTTGGATCTCTCTTTTTAATCTAATATGACAATGACAATTTCTTCCTTTGATTGTATTGTTTAATAGATTCACATTTAACATTGTTATAACTGGACTTACATATAACATTTTTTTGTTTTTTATGTCTCATGTCTTTTAGATCCTCTCCTTCACTGCTGTCATTTTCATGTGCATTCAGTAAATATTTTCTAATGTGGCATTTTAATTTCAGTATTGTTTTTAACTTTTTTTTTTTTTACTAGTGGTTTCTTCAGGGTTTTCTATGTGTTTTTTCTTTTTGCTCTATCTGCCTTTTTTTGGTCCCATCTTTATTGAGATATAACATCACATTTCTTCACATATATATTTTGTTTTATACAATTAAAAAAAGTCAGTTGAGAAGAAATACACATTTTATATTCTTTCCAATTACATAATTATTTTTATCATTGCTCTTTGTTTTTTCATGTGTAGTTGAATTACTGTGTGGGGTCACTTTTAGCTTGAAGAACTTTCCTTAGTATTTTCATGTAAGATGGTTCTGCTGGCAGCAAGTTTTCTGTCTATGTTTAGCTGAGATTGTATTCATTTCACTTTCATTTAGGAAAGATAATTTTGTTACATACTGGATTCTTAGATTTTACTTTGTACACTGTTTCATACCATCCATAGTTTCTAATGAGAAGTTATCTGTCATTTTATTAGAGTTTCCTAGTAAGCAAAAAGTTGCTTTTCTCTTGATGCTTTCAAGATTCTCCCTTTCTTTGACTTTCAACTTTTTTACTATGTGTCTGGGTATGGAGCTCTTTGCATTTGTCCTACTTGAAATTTGTTAAAATTTGTGGATGTATTTCAGACTGAAATTGAAGAAAGTAGGGAAAACCACTAGACCATTCAGGGTATAACCTAAATCAAATCCCTTACCATTATACAGTGAAAGCAAGAAATAGATTCAAGGGACTAGATCTGATAGACAAAGTGCCTGATGAACTATGGATGGAGGTTCCTGACATTGTACAGGAGACAGGGATCAAGACCATCTCTGAGAAAAAGGCTTTCTGAGGAGGCTTTACAAATAGCTGTGAAAAGAAGAGACACAAGAGCAAAGGAGAAAAGGAAAGATATTCCCATTTGAATGCAGAGTTCCAAAGAATAGCAAGGAGAGATAAGAAAGCCTTATATCAGTGATTAGTGCAAAGAAATAGAGGAAAACAGTAGAATGGGAAAGACTAGAGATCTCTTCAAGAACTAAGGGAACATTTCATGAAAAGATGGGCTCAATAAAGGACAGAAATGGTAGGGACCTATGGTATGGACCTAACAGAAGCAGAAGATATTAAGAAGAGGTGGCAAGAATACACAGAACTATACAAAAAAGATCTTCACAACCGAGATAATCATGATGCTATGATCACTCACCTAGAGCCAGAAATTCTGAAATGTGAAGTCAAATGGGCCTTAGGAAGCATCACTATGAACAAAGCTAGTGGAGGTGATGGAATTCCAGTTGAGCTATTTCAAACCTGAAAGATGATGCTGTGAAAGTGCTGCACTCAATATGCTGGCAAATTTGGAAAACTCAGCAGTGGCCACAGGACTGGAAAAGGTCAGTTTTCATTTCAATCTCAAAGGCAATGCCAAGGAATGTTCAAATTACCACACAATTGCACTCATCTCACACACTAGCAAAGTAATGCTCAAAATTCTCCACGCCAACTTCAACAGTACATGAACCATGAACTTCCAGATGTTCAAGCTGGATTTAGAAAAGGCAGAGGAACCAGATTGCCAACATCCACTGGACCATCAAAAAAGCAAGAGTTCCAGAAAAACATCTATTTCTGCTTTATTGACTATACCAAAGCCTTTGACTATGTGGATCACCACAAACTGTGGAAAATTCTTAAAGAGATAGGACTACCAGACCACCTGACCTGCCTTCTGAGAAACCTGTATGCAGGTCAGGAAGCAAGTTAGAACTAGACAGGAAAGAACAGACTGGTTCCAAATAGGGAAAGGAGTACATCAAGGCTGTATATTGTCACCCTGCTTATTTAACTTATATGCAGAGTACATCATGGGAAACGCTGGGCTGGAGGAAGCACAAGCTCGAATCAAGATTGCTGGAAGAAATATAAATATGCAGATGACACCATCCTTATGGCAGAAAGGGAAGATGAATTAAAGAGCCTCTGATGAAAGTGAAAGAGGAGAGTGAAAAAGTTGGCTTAAAGCTCAACATTAGGAAAACTAAGATCATGGCATCTGGTCCCATCACCTCATGGCAAATAGATAGGGAAACAGTGGCTGACTTTATTTTTTTGGGCTCCAAAATCACTGCAAATAGTGACTGCAGCCATGAAATTAAGACGCTTACTCCTTGTAAAGAAAGTTATGACCAACCTAGACAGCATATTAAAAAGCAGAGACGTTACTTTGTCAACAAGGTCTGTCTAGTCAAGGCCATGGTTTTTCTGGTAGTCATGTGTGGATGTGAGAGTTGGACTTTAAAGAAACCTGAGCGCCAAAGAATTAATGTTTTTGAACTGTGGTGTTGGAGAAGACTCTTGAGAGTCCCTTGGACTGCAAGGAGATCCAACAAGTCCATCCTAGGGGAGGTCAGTCCTGAATATTCAATGGAGGGACTGATGCTGAAGCTGAAACTCCCAATACTTTGGCCACCTGATGTGAAGAACTGACTCATTTGAAAAGACCCTGATGCTGGGAAAGACTGAAGGCAGGAGAAGGGGATGACAGAGGATGAGATGGTTGGATGGCATCACTGACTCAATGGACATGAATTTGAGTAAACTCTGGAAGTTGGTGGACAGGGAGGCCTGGCAAGCTGCAGTCCATGGTGCTGCAAAACATCAGACATGACTGAGCGACTGAACTGAACTGAGACTAATGTTTTTAAAATAAATTTGGAAGGTTTTAGCATTTGAACGTTTCTTCCTGCTTCACTCCTTCTGGTACTCCCATTATGTGACCTTGATGTGCTTAATGGTGTGCCCCATTTCTCTGAAGCACTTTTAATTTTTCTTCATTCTGTCCTCTATTCTGTGAACAACTCCATCTCAAGTTTGTTAAGCTTTTCCTTTTGCCAGTTCAAATCTAGTTTTTCATTCCTGTAATGAATTTTATGTCACTGTGGTTGTTTATTCTAGGTCTTGATTCAGATACCATGTATTCCCTCTGTTGTTACTGAATTAGGAGATTTACTTGCATATATATATTTCTTCATTTGTTGTATGCTTTTTAGAGACATTTCCAGAGGCTTTAAATGGTTGTGTTTTAATACGATTTTCACCAGTGTCACTGGGGAGCAGGTTCATGGAGCATCTCATACTATATTATGCTAGAAGTCAAATTCACTCTCAGTGTACCCTTATTCTTTGCCAGGTCACAAAAGAAGACAAGTCCTTCCAGAATATTATGCGTTGCTATAGGACTCAGCCACAGGCCCGGAGCCAGGTAACTACATTTTCTCTCAGGGCTGAAAATAAAGGTGAAAGTCTTTTTGATGCATATAAAAAAAATTAACTACAGGTTATTTTGTAGCCTCTTCTCCAGGATAAAAAATAGGACTCTATTTTAATCTTATTTAATTATTGACAGCCACACATCTTGATTAGTTTAAGTTCTCTTTTCCCCCAAAGATAATGATGTAAAATATTTGATCACTTTCTAATGCAATAATTACAAGATAGATGTAAATTAGGAAGCTGTTGTTTGGATTCTATGTCACCTTGAATTCAGCCTGGTTTAGGACACAGTGCTGCACATTTAGCCAAAACAGCATTAAGCGAAACTCTGAAACCCATTTCACCTTTAATGCTATATACTTGTCTTGAAGAGGTAGGCAGGTATGTATCTGACTTAGAATGACTTCATTTTACAATTAGATGTTATTGCTGCTCTGTAGTATTGTAGGCAGCACTTGGAAGTTGAAGCCTGACAGGCCCTGATGTAAATCCTGTAAATGTTGTTTAAAAGATACATAATCTTGGCTGCATTTACAAACCTCACCTGCGTAAGACAGCTATTACTGTAGGGAACGGTGAGAATTAAATAACAAGTTGTATAGTCTAGGATGTGCTCAGCAGAGTATCGTTCTGTTGCCTTCTCGTGCTCTGTTTAAAGGTGTATAGAAGTGTTTTGATAAAAGGGAAAAGGAGAAGAAGAAATTCTGGCAGCAGTGACAGCAGAAGCCATCAGAATTCTCCGACAGAATTAAACAAAGACAGAAGTAAGTGGGATCTTTATGAATTTATCCAACGAAATTAGGAGCTTCTCTTATTTTTTAGGTCTAGGACTAAAGAATTACTAAAATTACTGTTGTAGAAACTATGAAAACAGTTTATTGGCAAAAGATTTGTTGGAACAATAAACTAAATTCTAAATTTAGTAGCAAAGCTGTCCTTTATCCATGGTCTTCAGACACATCGTGCATAACCTTTTTCTCTAGGGGTCCTAGAAAAGTTAGACAGGCATTTGTTGACCTGAGTTCCAGAAAAATGTGGCATGTCAGCAGAAACCATGCTATAGAAACACCATCCTTAATTGCTGGTTCATACCACTTAATGCAGGGCTCAGTCCTGCATTGACTGGTGCCAATGAATGAATACTGGTGTCAATTAGTGACGCCCTTGCTACATTAATAGCATGATAGTAAAGTTAGTGGGGCTTCCCAGGTAGCTCAGTGGTAAAGAATCCACCTAGCCAATGCAGGAAAGCAGGAGATGTGGGTTCAATCCTCGGGGTGGGAAGAGCCCCTGGAGCATGGCAACCCGCTCAAGTATTCTTGCTGGGATAATCCCATGGAGAGAGGAGCCTGGTGCACTACAGTCCATGGATTCACAAAGAGTTGGACACAAGTCAACATGCACACGCGGGCACGCGCACACACACACACACAGTTAATACTAAATACCTTATCTGTGCTTTGCTCCTCGGTATACAGGGCCAGTTGCTGCCATTTAACTAATAGAGCAGGTTCACCCTCCTCTTCCTGAATTTTCTTTCTAAAAGCAACCTGCACCAGCAGTCTCCCTGTTTAACACCTTCTGTTCTACCCGGTACAGCCAGCAGAGACTCCAGTCCTGTCATGAGGTCCAGCAGCACCTTGCCGGTCCCACAGCCGAGCAGCGCCCCTCCTACCCCGACTCGCCTCACGGGGGCCAACAGTGACGTGGAGGAGGAAGAGAGGGGAGACCTCATCCAGTTCTACAACAACATCTATATCAAACAGATTAAAACTTTTGCCATGAAGTACTCACAGGCAAATGCAGTAAGTTTGAGGAGGATTATTTCATACTTTTTTTTTCACTTGTGAGGAATAAGAAATCACTGGTTTTTGAGCTACTTCTGTGTAAACTAGTTTGACAATTCTTTTGTTAAGTAAAACTGAGAAAGTCTTTTAACAGAAAGAATTTGCTTAATGAACATAACTTCTACTGTTGTGAAGTGTTAAATAAGATTGTATTTGGATTCCCTGCAGAGTATAGTTACAAGTTCAAATTATCTGCATAGTTTGACTGTGTAAGTTCAAATTATCCAAAACTTGCCAGCTCTGGTGACCCTGCAAATTATTTAACTTAATCTGTGCGTTTTGTTTCCTTGTATATAAAATGGGAATAGAAGTAGTCCTTTGCTTATTGAGTTGTTGTGAGGATTAAATGATATATTAAAAATGGTTAAAACAGTGGCACAAAGAAGGCACTTAACCAATTCCTATTGTATGGTTTTCTTTAGGTTTAATTTTTGCCACGAATACATCACTATCTACCATTCATAAAGCATTTGGTTTATTATACCTCTTCACTGATTCAGCAAGAATAACTGTTTTCCCAAAAAAGTAACTGGTTAGGAATTTTGTTTACCTTAGAGTTTTTTTTTTTTTAACAGATGGATGCTCCTCCACTCTCTCCCTATCCATTTGTAAGAACAGGCTCTCCTCGCCGAATACAGTTGTCTCAGAACCATCCTGTCTACATTTCTCCACATAAAAATGAAGCGATGCTTTCTCCTCGAGAAAAGATTTTCTACTACTTCAGCAACAGTCCTTCAAAGGTGAGCCTAATGTAAAGCTTGGCCTTTAACCAGCCCCACATGCTTAGGATTCTAACCTTCAGCACCCACATGAGTGATGGGATCCGCCAAGGATAGTCCCACAGCAGGAGAAAACAAGGGTTTGGGGGAGAACTTTTAAGTTGGAAACAGGGTAAGAGGTTTGGATTTTCATTCCCGTCTTTTCCTATTTGGCATCTGAACATTCTGCTGTAAATCTGGAATTTTTTTGTCCCATTTGTAAAAATTTAAAATTCCAAATTTCTGTTAGGGAGAGAAAATCCAGATCCCTTGACTGATTACTCAGTGCCTGTCACTGGGACAGGAACTGTCTCTGTCCTTTGAATTCTAAGAGGAGAAATGGGCATTTTATAAAATGACATGCACATTAGCACCGATTTAAGTGGTAGCATCTGCCTCAGTCTGCAGTGGGTAGGGAAGCTTGAGTCAAGCCTTAATGAATGAAAAATTAGGAGGTTGCTGGGGTGTGGAAGGAAGGGCATCCAGGATGAAGTGGACAAGAAAGGGAAACAAAGTCCTTGAGGTAGTACGGCTAGAGCTCTGGGAATCCTATGTTACTTACTGTTAAGGAGGCAGCTATATCTTAAAGGTCCTTAAGCCATACTTATATTTATATTGATTGTTCAGAAAACACACATAGATAACAGACGGCCCAGGAAAAACACCCGCACAGACCCCTAAAAAACTCAATACCGTGAAGAGGTGGGTGACGGACAGATGGCGGCAGAGTACTACTCTGATGCTTCCCTAGGAGTAGATTTTCATCTCATACCAAATTAAGTTCCAAACAGGTTAAACAGAAAAAGTAAACTGGAGTAGGACTATTCAATTCAAAAGAAGGCCAAAAAGGAAGAAGACAGCAAAGAGCAAGTAAATATAAATGTTCTAAATACCCCAGTTAAAAGGCAGGAATTGTTAACACTGGATTAAACTATGATACGGATTACCACAGAATACTATGTAGCAGCTGGATATGTGATCCATATATACTGATATGAGAACGTGTAAGATATAATGTAGACTGGACACTAAATAATATACCATTTAAATTTTTTTGAAACACCACTTAACATTATTATGTTTCTAATGTGTGTCTTCCTAGAAAAAAGAGCAGAAAGCTACACAGTAGCCTGATCTGTTCAGTGAATGAATGACAGTAAGTGTCCTTAGGGATTGGGTGAGGACAAGAAGGTATACTCTATATGAATCTAGGGGAGAATAAGTGTTCATTTTTAAACTGTCATGTACACATTATATAAATTATGGTGTATAAAACACTGTGTACTATGTATGTATTAATGTGTTATTAATATCTATATTAATGTTATATATATAGTAAGTCACAGAATTATACTTGTACAATAGATACAAAATATGTTGTATATACATTATACAAATGCCACTTATATACAATTAGTGTATAATTAACAATTTAAGAATATTTAAGTAAGTGGGAAACTAGAAAGTGCAGAGCAGGCTTTTTGGGAGGTAAAAGAGTAGAAGAGAAAGAAGAAAGCTTGCTTAGCATGGTTAAAATTTGAGAAGGTGCATATACTGATTATAGAAAACTGTGGTGGTTTTATTTTAAACCTCAGAAAAGCCTGTTATTTAAGAATAAAAAATTAATATATAGGATTTGCTTTAAAACATTGGAGAGATGAGAAATGAATGAAGGTATAGATCAACTAAGACTGGCCAAAATTGCTGAAGTAGGGTGATGGTCATGTGAAAGTTCACTATATATGCTTTTCCGTTCCCATGTTTGAAATGTCCTAAAACAAATGCATGTAAAATCTGCTCAGGATGCTTTCTACTAGGAAGCATGGACAATGAAATCAATGGCACGTGAAAAAAAAAAATTATCCAAAAGTAATGTAACTGCTGACTTTTGGGACTCTGGGGAAACTTTGTGCTGAAGGTACCTATATACAGATGCAGTCTTTCTAGCTCCCTGGCCATATTTTTCTCACTCCAGGTTCCTCACGTGAACCAGAGTGCAGAAAATAATTTGCCTGACTTTCCTCAGTTCTCCTGAGGAAGATGTATAATACATTCTAGAATTCTATATTATACTAATGAACTACCTACCAGGGAATTAAGGCTTCTCCTATGAAACTCCATGGCTGCTAAAAAAAAAATGAGTAACACTAGACTGGGGGAAAAGGGGGCATAATAAAGTCATGTTACTTTTTTATAAAAGGAAAATGGAAATGTATGAAATTGATTAAATATGGCATAGTAATGTGATGCTCTGTAACTTTTGTAAAAAAGAATCAGATTTGTGCACTTTTATATTGTTAAAGTGTATATCAAAATCACCTCTGGAGCGTGTTAAAAACTAGAAATACTCTGCCTTTATCCCAGTCAGTCATCAGTGTCAGCTAGCTGAGAAGTGAAACCGGAAGGATGTAAAATTTGCTAGTTCCTTTATAAAGATGTTCAAACTCTTCTAAGTAAATTGCTTAACTCATTTGAAGTTCTTTGACATGAGACTCAACTGTGTGTATTAGAATTTTAACGCTTTTTGTATCTATTTTTACCTCCGCCACCAGAGACTGAGAGAAATTAACAGTATGATAAGGACAGGAGAAACTCCAACCAAAAAGAGAGGGATTCTTTTGGAAGATGGAAGTGAATCACCTGCAAAAAGAATTTGTCCAGAAAATCACTCTGCCTTATTACGTCGTCTCCAAGATGTAGCCAATGACCGAGGTTCCCACTGAGGTTAGTCCATTGTATTGAAACCTGTCTCTTCACAAACTCTGTTTAGCAGCATCGTTTAACGCATGCTAGATTATGGGGCTCTTTTCCTCTTACCCCAAATGCCTTTTTTCCTACCTTGTAGTGCTTGCCGTCAAGGCTGCCTAGAATCCAACACAGTTGGATTTTTAACTCTTTGGCAAAGCTATTCCAAGTATTACAAGTACTGCAGAGAACGAAGCGTACTCGTATGTAGAAGAGGTCTCTGTTAACATGTTCCAGCAGAGGAACCATATTTCAGTTCATTCCTGTTTTGTGGTCAGCCCTGGCCCTCATGAAAAGCGAAACTTAAAACACTTGGTAGGAATGTGAGATTTCTGCATTCCTAAAAGGTAACAAATTGGGAAAGCGCCCAGACTTGGAGGTCCTAGGTAACCAGTCCAAGTCTCCCGTGTCCTTTGTGTAATTCCTCCCTACCCCAGTAGGTGTGGTGCAGTGTGATAAGTCTTTGGTGTGCAATGTGTGAGTGAACTTGTATAAGAAGTGGCACTTTAGGGCTGTAAAAAGCATGATTTTGTAACCCAGATTTTGCTGTATATTTGCGATGGCACTTTCTACAATGTGAACTTTATTAAGTACAAAACTTCTAGGCTTAATATCTTTGATGCTTTTGTACTTTTTTAAAATTGTTAAAGCCCCAGTAGCTACCTTTTGGGCATGTGTTTTAAATTCTCCATTTTTGTTGATAGGGATCAGCTGGCTAAGTAAAGATTTTAAAATCAAGTTGAATTAAGGGGATTATTATGAAAAATTATGACCTCTTCCTTTAGGAGTTAGTTATCCAAAAA
This sequence comes from Antilocapra americana, assembly GCA_007570785.1. Taxonomy (NCBI): domain Eukaryota; kingdom Metazoa; phylum Chordata; class Mammalia; order Artiodactyla; family Antilocapridae; genus Antilocapra; species Antilocapra americana. The sequence continues at coordinate 2,086,177 of ML663568.1, read as the reverse complement.
GACATGTGTCTTTATTAAGGTGGTATTTTTAAATATCTTTGGGTGTGTTCCTGGAAGTTTAAAAAAATAGATTGGAGAATGTTAGGTTTTTATTAGTACACAGTACCATTTATACAAATTAGAAATGTTAATTTAACAGCTACTGAATTATCTATATATACCTTTATTAATCACTATTGTTCCAGCAGTTTTAAAGTTGAATGAATAATCTTATTAGGGAGAAAGTTCAATTGTAAATTGAATCAGTATAAACAAAGTTACTAGGTAACTTCATATTGCTCTGAAAGAAATATGGAACTTACTTACACTGTTCAGTTAGAATAGTGTTCTGCAAAAATATTTATAAAACCTCTCAAGATACTGCTACTGTAATTTTATATGAAAATAAGTGTATTTTTCAATAAAGCATTTATAAATTAATCTTTGTTTAGTTATATTGAGAAAAGGGTATTTAGTTTCCTGCATAAATGACAAAGAACAATCATTCATTGATTTATTGTCTCTACAAAACACACTAGTCATTCATCCTTTAAATCTGACTTCATTAGAAACCGTTTTAACACTTTTTCTCCCTCCTGCCATAAAAATACAGTAATTTGCTTAAAAAAAAAAAACCACCTAAGAACAAGTGTTCTGGTTTCCTCTCACTCACCTAGTGTGTCCCTCAGTGACAGCAGTTTGTATATCAGTCACACAGGAAGCTGAAGACTGAGGTTCATTCATTCAACTGCTCCTCCACTTAAAAGTGCTAATAAGCTATGGAAACTGCCCTCTCTATCCTTTCATCTCTGCACCCTAACATATGTACAACTGAAACCACCAATGAAAAAATCATTATAGTGTTGAACTTTGCTTACTTCATTAGTTTAAATGAATACAACTTACCTGTAGCATTATATTCAGAAAAATACGTAAGCTTCCAGGTCCCCAATAATTTGGAGTACTGAACTAGATAACCACCTTAAAGACACTTCTGACAGAAGTAATGCATTACGTAAAGAGAGGTTTCCAGAACTTGCTGTTAGAACCTAAGCATACACGGACAACACTGACGTGAGTCATTGCTCACAGCGTTTACTCTGCAGGCACTCCTTTGCCATTGGTCAGCTTTACGAGCCAAAGTCCAGCAGGAAAGTGCGTGGTGCACCAGATTCACCAGCTCCTAAGTCGCTACTGTTTTTTCTTCTTTACTGAAAGGTTGTACTGAGCCAGGCTTTACCCATGACAGGCCAGCAACATGAACACTTTTATTGTGCTGTTCTTCAGGCTTCTTCTAGGCAAAATGAAAAACAGACATTACAGACCGATAAGGCGATTTCAGCACTGTACCAATCTGTCTCCCCAAAAGTCACTGTATACACTCAGTAGTCACCAGTGAAGATACTTTACAAAGGAAACAGCAAGTTAACTATTTCTAAAATGGCCATCTACTTACTTTCTGAGTCAGCATCTTCTCTCTGGCTTCATCATGGACAGAAGGATTCCACGGAGAAAAGCTTAAGGAAGAGAGAAACACTAAAGAATGGCTCACTAAATTTAATGTCCATTTTTAAGCCCGTTCCCCAAACAGAACTTAACAAGAACAGTCTTAATCACTTGTCAGTATGTAAGTTTCAGACATTACCTAAATGATTTTCACATTAATTATCCCTTAGAGAGCACTTTTCCTGGGTTAGTTCACGTAAGCCTTGCAACCACCCCTGATATCCTATTACAGATGAAAAAAGCTAGGCACAGTAAAACTAATAACTGCTCAGGGTCGCCAAAACCAATTAAGTGCAGATGTCACCCAGTCTAACTGCAGAGCCCAGGCTCTTGAACACTCCACTCCACTCCTCTCTCCCAGCAACGCCCATGCTGCCCAAGAGCTGAGTCGCTTCAGCTCTCAACACTCCTGCAGACACTCTTCCCCAGCACACACTAACAGTGCTCAGGGAACCCAGGATTCAGAATGTTCACTCAGACTTCAGTTTCCCTCCTTTCACCAAATCTGTAGGGTACTGATGGGGTAATGACCATTTAAGAGGGGCTCCGATTGGAAAGAAAAGTCCTGACACTTGAGTGAGCACATTGCCAGGATCTTTGAGAAATCAAAGTCACTCAATAGCTTGCTCCTGGCACAGTGTCACCCGTGTAAAGCAGAAATCAAGTTAGAAAGGTTGGAGGCTAGCAGATGACTCACTTTCCTTTTAAATCCCCATTCTAAGGCCACCTGGAAGACAGACGCCCAGTTCTGCCAAGTGAGGTGTATCTGGATAACGTGCCACTCACCTAATTGCATAGGGGTCTTCTATTTTAGGTTGGTCAAACAAGCGAGCAGTGCACATCTTAACGCTGTCAACCACTTTACTTTTAAAAAGCTGAATATCTTTCTCGTACCTGTGTCAAAGGTTTAAATCAGAAGGTTACCAACATGATCTCTTTCGCCGTCTTTTCAAATGTATCTTAAATGACAAAGCAGAGCAACATACAGTACGGCAGCCTCTGGGTTTAGGGGGCTTGCTGTATCAATCTTGTAGAAGACTCTCCTCGCGTACATCAGTACTTGCCAAATGTGGTTATGGTTCCGCCTAAAGGGAAACACAGCGGGGTGACTAAGGCTTCCCCCTTGCTGGCTTACATCACCACATGAAACACTTTACTTACTAACCTCCATTTTGCAAACGCTCTCTTCACATCCAGTTCACCTGAGGTGGGATCCACTAGCGGGTGAAAGACGGGAATATCAAACACCAGACGCTACAGAGAGAAAGACACTGCCTTTAATGGAGGCAGTGGAGCTTGTTAAACCCACACACAGACAGAAGTGGTAAAAGGAGCTTCAGGACAAGGCAGTCTGGTTGCTTAAAGTCAAAGAGCTGCCTTGAGAGGGACACTGAAGTACTTTCACCATTTTCCTATAAAAGTAAATTTTGCAATGAAGCAAAGGGAAAGTCACTCTCCTCCACCATAGCATAACAATCGCCACTCACATGGCAAGTGCTCTACCACAGCTTCCAGCCTCACAGGCACACCCTGCGCAGAGAAACAAGCAAAGCTGAAGGCAGAAGCCAGCATAGCAAAAGATGCAACAAAGCAAAAACAAAAACCAAAAAAAATCCCCTCAAAGGACTACACAGGAGACAGAACATTCTGGGAAACTGAAATCATAAAAGTTATTAGGTCCAGAAAAGAACCAAGACATTTTGAAAGCCCTGTTAAGCCCTCCTCACTGACCAAGAAATGAAGCCAGAGTGTATCCCCAACTTACTGGACAGTCACCATCTGGGTAGTTATCAGGGATGTAAACTGTAAACTTAAAGACGCCATCTTGATACAGTCCATGCCGTATGAATATTACTCCAAACCACACTGCAGGACAAAATAGAAACAGTTAAGGGCTAAGTCTGCGTCAGAGGAACCAAACGTGCTATAAAAAGAGTGAATGCTTCTTACTTAATGCAGATCGGTAAGACGGCTGCACATAGACACCTGGTAACTTCTGCTTCACAACCAAGGTACTGAAACAGAAGCAGCAGGATGGTGAGACTAGGAACGTGAGTGACACACACAAACCAAACCACCTGCATTCATTGTTTAAAGAAGGAGCAGTCCCTCAAAGGGCGGCCGATGCCCTGACCACACAAACTGAGTCATCACGGTCTCTCACCTGGCCCTAGCTGCTGTCTACTGGCTTCATAGCATATGCACACAGAGCAGCACAGCCAGAAAAGGGCCCCAGATTAAGAAATGAAAGCCAAGCAGGGATTCACAGTCAAGTTTTCCTCCCAGAAATCAGCTTCCCCAAAACACCATCTTGGAAGCCAACCTGTATAGTTAATACCGGACATCAAGTTTTAGGTCAGTGAGAGTTATTTGTAAGGTTATTGCTTTTGTGACCATGGACAATAGATCTTACCACACACATTCAAAAGCTCTTTGAAGGTACAATTTTAGGTAATTAAGACATTAAAATTCCGTGGAATTTCCCTCACTTGGGGGTCATTGTAAGTGTACTCTGCTCCTGAATTCACCCTCACCTCAGGCCCTTGAACTCTGCAGGCCTTAGCGTGGGAGCCTGTGGGAGCTGGAACAAGGGAAGACAGGCTGCACTGGCTCCTTCTGGGACCTGGTCGTTCTGCTCTGGTCCCTGCAGCTGAGCCATGAGCCTACACAAGTAACACTGTGACCAGACCTCGAAAAGAACTGAGGGCCTTAAAACATTAATCTGCCAATCCTCAGTTCTGAGAAGTAACTTATTAGACTTAAGTTGACATTTTATTTATTACCTTTTTGCTACCATACTTATTTTTCAATCATTTTAAAGTAGTTATTCCATTTTTAAATCACTAAAATTCAGCGCATCAACAGCAGTGTGGATGGCAGATGTATCTCCTACAGAGGTTTGCCAGAAAGGCAGATTTTGTGGCCTAATACAGCAGATTTAATACCACAATAGAAGCCTGTCCAACTCACTGCCTCGCCTCAAACACAGGCGTCCATTATAAAGTTACCAGCTCATGCTTGGCCGTTCACATTGGGGCCTCAGACCCTCTGACCATTACAACATCAGTAAAGAAAGGGAGCACTGGAGGATGCTTTTAAAACAGCTTCATGGGCAAAGGCATTTTTAAAAGACTGAAATTCAGAATTAATTCTCCAAACTTGCTGCCCATATAACAAATAACCAAATAAAATGCCATCTGCACTCACTGCTTGAGCCCCTCTGACGGGCCAAGCACTGTGTCATCACTACCAGACTATGCATAGGTGCCCATCTCACAATCTATGGATAGGTACAACCTCAGTCCAGTCTGTGACTTCTGTGACTAGTCAAGTTCTTACATGGAGCCCAAATCTTTTAAAACTTCCCAATTGCTTACTTCTGCCTTTGGGGGTCCTACAGAATAACTCAAATCCTCTTTCTAATTGATGGGCCTTCAAATATATGAAGACAGCTTTAATAAGTACTTTCTAAGTTTTCTTCAAGTTAGAGGTTCCTGTTCCTTCAATTGTTGACTCTTAAGGTCAGGCTTCCTGACCTCCGCCTCCTGGGACTAGCCTCTCAGTCTGCCAGGATGCCTCTAAGGGTGATCGGCAGAATGGAGCACCAGCCTCCAGCTGCGTCTGACCCAAGAAAGACTAGATCGCCACCCTCCCACCGTCCTGCCCTCTACAACAACCTCTTCAAGGGGTGAATTCCCCACCTCATATAAAGGCAGACCAAAATTAAGTTCCTGGATACTTAATAAATCTCAGTTTCTCCCTCCTCTTGCTTTTCAAAACAGACATGGAAATTAAAGCACATATTTGTCTTTGAATCTTACTTACCCAAGCTCTCAGTAAGAACTGTTACTTTTAGAAGCAGATATTTATATAACACCAATGAGGCCTTGGTGAAGAAAGATTACATTGCCAGCAATAGATTCCATCCTATATATACTTAAGGCTCATACTGAAGGGGGATGGGTTTGACCATCAAGATTAAATGGCTGCCGTTTACTGAGTCCATCAGAATAAACTTCATTCTTCGCCTTTAAGGGTCATTCAAAATTTAACTGAATAATTTCAGAACTTACAATTCTGCAAGAAGGGAGTATTCCAGGTAGAAAGGTCCGTAAGAAGCATGCGTGCCATTTGTTGACTGTGTTGCTGGGGCAGGAGATGTAGGCTTAGTTATGGGCAAAGCATTTTTGGGAATAGAAGGCAGCTGTTTCTTCGGAGCAGTGCGAGGAGGACTGGTTTTCACATCCCCTGTTAATGTCTTCTCTTCACCATCAGACCGCTATTCAAGATGAAGTGGTGAGAACATTCGTTAGGATTCTTAAATCACGGCTATGTGTGATGTCCTTCAGTCTTCGACTGAAAAGCCAGAATGACACTCTTACAGGGACCATTTGTTAGGATTCTTAAATCACAAGGCTATGTGTGATGTCCTTCAGTCTTCGACTGAAAAGCCAGAATGACACTCTTACAGGGACCTTCCAGTGATTGAGATGACCTGGAAGTCTGTTGAGTGGGCAAGCTATTATAAACCGTGGAATCAAGCTGATGCAAGACTAAACCATTAGAAAAACTCACTCATCAGCTGTATCCTATAAGACAATAAAGCCAACATTTACAGGATTTACATGAAACAGAAAAAAAGTTTCTCTTCAACGCCCCAGAAAGAGGGCAAGGGGTTACTACACAATTAGACCAGATTAGAAAGGTGCCCTGGCACGTAGATGTACAAAGCTGGGTGCTAAGCATCTCAAAACAAATAGTGTAATGACTGAAATTAGTCACTCCCTGATGTCAGCACTTTGGTTAGAAACAAAGGATGGACCTCTTCTCTCCCTCGCATGGGTCTGATTTTGATCTGGTCCCTAACTGGGATGTTTTCACATTTGGACTGTCATTAGCATAAACTGTCATTCTTAGTCAAAGACAAAGGTCTAAATGATTGAGAGACTAAACTACCACCCCACAGGTATTTCCTTGGCTCCAGGACCGTCAAAGGCTGTATCATCACCTGTATTAAAAATGTATACAGTATCAGGTATAGAAAAAAAAAAAAAGATTACTAGAGTATTCTCTTGGACATGGAATTACGGGTGATATTTTCTGTTTGTTTGCATATTTTAAGCTTCCCTAAAACATTTTATTTTACAAGATATTTTAGTTAGATAAATTAAAACCAGTGCTCTCAAGTCTGACTTGACCACACTGGACTGGCCTGTCCCAAAATTTCTCTAACCATGAAATCCTGAAGTCTGTAGAAAAACTACCTTACAATATGTATCACAAATTTCATCATGTGTGAATATAACCTAAGTCAAAATAACAGAATTTTGATTGCAGAATGGTTTCTGAGATGCAATATCAGTCTCAGAAGCTGACTTTAATCAATGAAATAATTATTTCACAAAAGTAAAACCTAAACTAGAAAACAAAGTTAATTCTGCTAAGACGATAGGCAACCTTAATATGGATTATTCTGGCCTCTGTTTTGACACAAATGGGTTTCCTCCCTAAGTTCATCAACTATACCTACTTTGCGTACAGAGCTTGTAGACATGCTCCAGAAAGGGTTCATAACGTGTGCTCCAAAGAAATTCAGTGGTCTGTGTCATCCAATTCTTCTGTCCTCAGAATTCACTTCACCTTAAAATGAGATGGGAAAACAGAGAAACATACTGATACCAACAGTTAAGACTTCTGAAACAGTTAAGAGCTAAATCTGAATCTCTAAACAAATTCAATAGAATGTTATATAATATGCAGATAAAAAAACCTAGGGGAGAAAGTCTTCAGAAATAGTTTCCTTCTACACCCCCTCCCTCTTCTGACTCCAATTTCTTTCCCATCTTTAAATGCCGACAGGAATCTGTGTACTGAGTCTTTGGCCAGGATTCAGAATATTCAGTGACACAGTTCAGCTCTGGTGCCAGCAGTGCAGAAGATATGAACTAAACAGTTGCTACTAGCAGAGTATCTAGGCATTTGACTGCTGCGAAAGCCGGGTTCAGAATGCACTGTACCCACGGACACAGAACGTCTATCACAGTTCTCAGGGTTATGGGAATTGAAGATCCAAGGGAGTTGATTTAAGCGTGTCTTAAACAAGTGTCTTAAATATAGAATGATTCTCTCCAGTAGAACTAGCAACCAAAAGCAAAGCATGAGAGGCAGAGAGAGAAAACTGGATCCTGCTGGGACCATCCACATACACACACAGAAAAACCCAACCTCTTCAACTGCTTCAAGTGTGGAAACAGCAGGATTATGCATTTAAGGAACTGCCAAGTGATATGTACAAACGCAACGAAGGAGGCCAAAGAGACCTTTCACAAACACACATCTTCCACCAAAGCTTCATGAAGTGGGTAACAAACCCTGTCTTAAAGGTCACAAAGTCGGAGGGCCATTTACCAACAATACAAGGGAGAAGCAAGTGGAGCTGGAGGACAGCAGCTTGTCTGCTCTGGTGACATTCCCCCTAGGCTCCGTCATGTTTAAAACAGAGTTCTGCTCAATTCCTACTTGCCCCAATCAAAAGGCTGAAGGTGAAAAGGGTCAGAGCTTACACAGTATTTTACCAAATTTATAAGCAAGTCATTAGAGTAGGATGTGCCAAATGTCCCCATTCAGTAAAAATTTGCGAGCTCATGACATACACAGGTGGGTCTCTTCTCCTGCCAGTGCCCATTACTGCTGTTCTGCTTCCCAAGATACAGTGCCACCCAATAATTAAATCAAAGGAACGAGGGTTCTTGTTCTTCCACTTACCTAATGACTTAAACCCAGTAAGTAGCAACTTATTGCTAAGAGCTCTCTGCAAACGTGGTGACTATTATACAAGCCAAAATGGCTGGGACACCAAAAATGTAGTGGGGGAAAACATTCCTGTTTGGCGCAAATGAAAACAACATGGTTTTCAGATCCAGAGTCATGGGCAATACCCAACCGTCATCTAGGTCAGACCTAATTTGACAAGGGAATCCTGTTCCCCTGGGACACAGTGCTCACCACCAAGTAAACTGACTGGGGTGGACTACTCACCTGTAAGGTCCCTTCCAAGTTTAATACCTAATAATCCTATGACTTTGCCTTTAAGAATCAAATATTAATTAAACTTAACCCCAGGTTCCTCCTGTCTTTAAGAAGGAGGTATTGTCTACTGCTGCCTTTGTTTCCGGCAACGACATAATCACCTAGAGAAACTGCAGCACGCTTTTCAGGAGTAACTACATCATTTAACAGAGGTCTACTGGGCAGGTACAGCATTTTTCCAACAGATGTGACATAGACGGGAGAAAACACAGGACAGGTCCTAGTCATTCCGAAACAATTTAAAAATTTCTGCTGATCTGGTCGTACAAACAACAAAAGACTGTCTCTTAATATCATACAGCTGAGAAGTTGTAGCTTAGCCCTATACGAATTATCCGCACGTGTACTGAACCAAAACTTGAGACCGGCGGTGCTTACCTCCTATGCCTAAACAGGCACATCACCCTGAACAGACTTAAATCACACGTTAAGAGGTGACAGAGCAGGACCCAGGGAAAAGATGAAAACTGCCTCTGCCCCGGCTCTCTGGGGACAGCCGGTACGGGCACCCTCGCCCGGGGCGTAAATCCATCTCCGCGCACGCAGGGAATCTGGACAAACCTGTCTCGGGATGATGCAAGGCAGGAGCCAAACCCTGACCTTGCTGTTAGCCAGAGGCCGGCCCCGGGCCCGCGAGACCCTCAGGTGAGGGGACTGCGGTCCTCGGACACTACCCTCAAGCTGGAAGAAGGGACGGAGCCGGGCAACGAGGGGAGGCCCCGGACGGGGCGAGCCGGCCCGGCCCGCCTCCCCTCCTCAGGCCGGCCTGGCCCGGCCCGGCCCCGGCCAGCCCCCGGGGTCGGCGGCCGCCGGCGCAGCAGGTGCCTGCAAACGCGGACAGGTGCCCGGCCCCGCCCCCGTGTCCCAGCGCGGCCGCCGTCGCCACAGCCCAGAACCCCAGGCAGAGCACACAGACGCCGGGCCCCGAGGACCCTGGCGGCCCGCGCCTGAGGACTCCCCGGCCCTCGCGCACCTACCACAGCCTGGCAGCGCATCTCACCTCGGCGTTCTCACCGCGGTGCTCCCAGCGGCCGAGCGCCGTCGCAGTCCCACAGCATCTCTGGCCGCAGCGGCAGCCCAGCCCCTGCCTACTCTCCGCCCCACCCGGCCCTGCTCTCAGCCTCCGGCTCCGCCCCGCAGCCCCAGCTCCAGGGCCCGGATGCTTCCGCCCAGCCTCGCGGCGCGGAGTGGTTCCTCTACCTGTCGGTCAAAGGCGTCCTTCCGGGGGCGTTGGGGCGGTGGCTCTGGGTCCTGCCAATCAAATCTGCTCGGCGCGGGTGGGGCCGCGCTTGACCCTCCCCTTACGTAACAGCGCCCGGAGAGAAACGCCAGTCACGGAAGTATCGGTCCCTGCGGCGGAGGGCGGGTTGTCTTTAGGGGGTGGGTGGGAGGGGGCGCAAACAGGCGCCCGGACATAATTGGTCAGCGCGTCTGCCAGTCACCGTGGAGACCCGCCCACGGGCCTGTGCTTGGCCGCCGCTGCTAGCCGGGAAGGCTGGACTGCGGGTTTCCCGAGCCCGAGTCGGGGCTGGGTAGGTCGCGGGCCGGAGTCGCGAACGGGGAGCCTGGGGGCGGGGCCGGCCGCCGCCCGAACGCGGCGGCGCCCGCCCTCGCTGGTCCCTCGGCGTCCGGCTGCGCCGCCAGGCCGGAGAGCGCCACGTCGGGCTCAGTCGGGTCGGGCCGGCGCGGTGGGAGGGGCTGCGGCCTCCGGCAGGTTGGGAGGACCGGGGAGGTGGGTCGGTGTGTCCTTGGGGCACGTCTGTCCTCTGTGTCGCGGAGTGGAGGAGCGCATAGGTACAGAAAATGGGACGAAACCCCCAAGTCACCCCTTGGCAGTAGCCTCGCTGCCAGAAGGGCTTTTTGAAAGTGTACCTATCGGACCTGACCTACAAAATCCGAATCCGAGGGGCGATGAGTACCAGGAATTTACATGTGTCACAGGTTCCTCTGGCGATGCTGGCACGCCTTGAAGTCTGAGAACCTCTTTCACGGTAACGAAGCTCCCAGTCCTCTGATTTAATTTTAATTTTTTTTTTTAACCTGAAAAGGGTAATCTGCAACATCTTCACCACATCTAACTTAGAAGCTTTCCACGGGAGTCGTTTCAGACTGAGTAAAATCTAAACGCAGCCTGACTGCTAAGGCACACCCTGTGCTGGCCTCATTCCCATATTCCCATCTCATTTCCCACGGGTCTCTCTGCCTCATTCTGTGGCGGTTGCCCTTTCCTTTCACACCTCCGAGGCTTTCCTTACAATGGTGCCTCCTCTTGAGATGCCCTTGCAATCCCCACCTAACTCCGTCTCTTACACTCAGAAGAGGGGAAATCTTCTCTGATCTGGCTGTTTTGTTCAATTTTTGGTGGCCTTTCACATTCTGGTAAAATGACCTTGTTAAATGGCAGACAGCCAAACACTCCTAATCCCAAGGGTTGGTTCTGAAATCCAGCTTCCTCCTCTAGTGAAAACATTCCCGAGCCACTTCCGTTTGTCCAGTTAAAATACACTCGGGTATGTTGTAATGCCCTTACTATTAGTCCCAGTCAATATAAAGAGGAAGATAAGCAGGAAGTCCTTTCTCCTGGCCACAGGTGATCTCCCTTGGCACCTTTCTGACCCTATCCGTCCTCAGCTTCTTGGCAGTCTCATCATTCTTTCCTAAACATTTTTCTGATCCCACCTTCTACCCTCCTCCTTGACAATCTCGTCTCTTCCCTAAGCTTCACCAAGGACTCACATGTATTTCTCCAGCTCGGACCTCTCCACTGAGCTTCAGCATCCCTTTGGCACTGGTTGCTTCAGACACATATCAGAATCCTTACAGCTGCACATGCCATAAAATCCAACTCAAATTGACTCGCGTAGCAAGGAGGTTTGCCTCATGTGGGAGGGCAGGGTCCAGGGGTGGCAGTCTGGACTTCAGGCACTGCTTTCCTTCCAGTGCCTGGAATGGTTCCTTAGACACACCCAGGTGTGACAATGGCTAGCAAAAAAAGAGAGCATCTGTTTCTAACACGGGTCTCTTGCACAGAGCAAAGATACCTTTCCCAGAAGCTTAACAGAAGCAATACTCCTGTTTCAGTGACCAGAAACAAGTCGTGCAGGTCTCTGCCCACAAGGAAACCAATCAAGGTCAAGTGGAATGAGTCTGCCATGATTGGCTAGGGCCTCAGCAAGATTTACCTTGGATCCCTGGCCTTTAGGCACAGGAGTGACATGATTGGTTTGTATTTTGAAAAGGCCCATGTAGAAGGAAATGACAACCCATTCCAGTATTCTTGCCTGGAAAATCCCATGGACAGAGGAGCCTGGCGGGCTACAGCCCATGGGGTCGCAGAATCGGACATGACTGAGTCACTAAACAACAACAGCTTTGCCTGGAGAACAGACTGTGGGGTCACGAGAGCACTTGGGAAAACGTTGCAGTGGTTCAGCAAGAGAATTTCAGCTGCATGAATTTGGTGGTGAAGATGGAGAAGTGAATGAGTTCACATATTCAAGAGGTGGACAGATAGGGCTTGCCCATGGATGAGATATGGGGATGGAGACAAGGGATGTGTCATGGATGAAGCCTAGGTTTTGACTTGAGCTACTGGATGAACGGTGAGGACTTCCACTAAGATGAGAAACAGTAAAAGCCAAGCTGTTTGCAGGGGCGGAGGGATGGGGAAATAGTTCCGTTTCAGTTAGGCAGTGTTTGGGGGTGTTTCTTTAAGTTCTCTTGCCGGTGTGTTGTTAACTATTTCCCCCTTCTTCATGGCTAACAGAGCCTTAATTTTTGTTGAGGAGTCTTGCCCTTCAGTGGTTTCCTGTTGTTCTTGGGCAATATAGTCATCGTGGGCCTGGCATGGCAGGGCCTGTCTGTCCAGCCCCATAGGCCCCAGGCTCCAGCCACTCACATTCTTTTAATTCCTTGGACGTGCGATGCTCTCCCAGTCTGCCCCACCACAAGAGGGGGCTTTGGTGTTCCCTCTTGCCCGCACGGTCCTTTTCTCAGAGTTGAGACCCAGCAGCTAAACAACAACAACACAGGTCTCTGCTCAAACACCACTTCCTGAGGGCAATTTTCTGTCCCTGTGGGAGATGACTTGTTAGTGTCTATCTCTATACTATGTAGTAAGCTCCATGAAGCAGGCACCATGTCTGATTCATTGTTCCTGGCCTCCCCAGCATCCAGTGCAATGCATGCGTGTCATGGGTATGAAACAGATCCTTGACAAATGAAGGGCAGAAGCAACTCAGTTGAGTCGCTCAGTTGTGTCCGACTCTTTGCGACCCCATGGACTGCAGCACACCAGGCTTCCCTGCCCATCACCAACTCCCAGAGCTTGCACAAACTCATGTCCATCCAGTCAGTGATGCTATTCAACCATCTCATCCTCTGTCGTCCCCTTCTCCTCCTGCCCTCAATCTTTCCCAGATCAGGGTATTTTCCAATGAGTCAGCTCTTCACATCAGGTGGCCAAAGTATTGGAGTTTCAGCTTCAGCATCAGTCCTTGCAATGAGTATTCAGGACTGATTTCCTTTAGAAGCAACTGAAGTGTATTTAAAATACTGACCAACCTGCATGTCCCCAGATCTGCACCAAGAAAGGAGCTGATTATGAAAATGAGGATGATTTATTTAAAGGGAAATGAAGAGGTAGCCTTGAGACACCATTTCTTCAAGACTAAAATATAAAATACTAAGGGGGGAAAAAAAAACTACTGATCCTAAACTTTATCTGCAAAACATTTTTAATCACTTCATATTATATTCATTAGTCTAACCTTTTGGAGCATATCTGATACTTGTATCAAAAGATGAATTCTTGGAACTTCCCTGGTGGCCCAGTGGTTAAGACTCCGTGCTCCCAATGCAGGGGGCATGAGTCTGGTCCCTGGTTGGGGAACTAGGATCCTGCATGCTATGTAGCCAATAAATAAATAATAAAAAATAAATTTTAAACATGTTTAAATAATTTTAAATTATTTAAAAAGAATTCTTGCATCAGGACTTCAGTAGACATGTGATCTCTATGAGTAGTCAAGACTCCTGCTCATGTTCTAATAAGCAAAATATTCAGAGTCCATTTTTCTTTTGGTCTTTGGGAAATTAACTGTACAAAGCCAGTTTAGATCACTGATTTACTACTAAAAGAAGGCCTGAACAGAAGGAAAGGGCCAAATGATGATTAGTTGAAATGTGTGTTTCATATACATGAACCAGTATTTTAAGCTCACTCTACCTCCTAAATCGTCTTCTGAAAGGCAGATTCCTACATAATATGGTATGTATATCACCGTTTACATGATTATTTTTAAAGATACATGAAATGATTGTATAACTGTGCATTTATTTTAATACATCAGAGAAAAAATGCAACAAACACATCACTGCCAAGGCTTTATGGATAGTAATGTTTAGGATGAGACCACAGTAAGGTTTATTTTTAAGTGAATAGGTTTAAGGGAGGATATTAAGTATTACAGTTAATGATCCTCTGATAGGGCAGAAGTCATGAATTTTTGACAATGACTTAAGTTTGAGAAACTGCTATAGAGGATGGTGTGGCTTTTATCCTTTCTACATCCTCACTGATCATGACAATTTTTGCTTATAACATCACAAATGTGCTTCTAGTTTTGGGTTGTATCACATTTTCTTCCCTGATCTGGTTCCTATAACTCCTGACTCTTGAATAAATTAGTGAGTGGATGGTTGAATTACTGGATAGATGAAATAGATAGATGAATTTTACAGAATACAATATTTCAAATCTAAATCAGAGTAGCTGACAGACCACTGTGAGCATTTACGCCTTAAGGAAAAGCAATCAATATACAACATCGCCGTTCATAGAGGGCCAGAAGAGAACTGATTTTCTTTTATAACCAAACACTGCTTTGAACGTGGCATGATACTGCAGATAACCACCCACTCTCTTGGCATACTGCTGGCTATTGCACCAGCCACAGGAACTCCTATTCTCTGACTGGCATTGTACGCAAAGTCACCCCACTCTGCAGTTTCAGAGCATTTGGATAGATGATAAAGGCTTAAGGTTAGTTTTAACCAGAGTGGTAGATTTCAGAAAAGGAAAAAAATGAAGAGAGAAAGCAATAGTCATCCATTAATAAATATTGATAATTCAGGGTCTGCTATGGGCAGAGTACTGTTCCTGACATAGACATCTTTCTTTCTTACAGTGGGTAAACAGAGATCTGTGAAAGCCAAGAAGTCCCAATGATTTTGAGTCTGCCACCCAAAGTAAATGATGTTGTCATCATCATTTCTATGTTCCAACTTTCTATTATAAAAATTTTCAATCATACAGAAAAGTAGAGTGAAAGGACTATCCTTAAACTAACCACCCAGGTTCAACAACATATTAATGGTATAATAGTTCTGCTGTATTTCCTTTTACTGTCTAATTTTTTCCTCCCAAATCATTTAAAAATAAATTGCAGAGGAAGACCAAGATGGCAGATGGGGAACTCACCTCCCCGCAACAAACACATCAAATATATCTACATGTGGAGCAATTCTCACTGAAAACTAACTGGAAATTGGAAGAAAGATCTGTGCAATCAAGGCTGTAAAAAAAGATCCACATGGAACTGGGTAGGAAGGGAAGAGAACTCATCCGGTCAGGACCTATGCCCCTGAGAGAGGACTCAGAAGAGGAAAGGGATACATGGGCTGAGACCCTCCCTGGGGAGTAAGCAGTTTGAGCCACATATTGGCCCACCAGCTCTGGGGGAGTGGGTCTGACTCCAGGAAGATGAGTCCATTTGGCTGGCTGGAAGGCTGGTAGGACTAACAGGTGGGCTGTGGAAAGCTTGGACTCCACCGGTGAGGACTGCAGACATGCTTGCTTACTCCCAAAAAAGGGCAGAGAGGGCAGACTGAAACTGCCTGGGATGCTAGCAGGTTTATTCACCCAGCCTGGCACTCAGCTCAGCCTAAGCTGAGCATCCACACCAGCCCTGCCCACTCAGCACAGTTCCACACTAGAGTGAGGGCTGCAGAGGCCAAGGGGAGAGCTCAGTTGTGAGGAACAAAGATGGCTTGGACCCAGAGTCGCTTCTGGCGGGGGGGGGGGGGCAGCCATTATAGAACCTCAAAAAACCCTGGATTGCCAAAGCAAATTTGAGAAAAAAGAAGAAAGCTGGTGGTATCATACTCCCTGACTTCACACTATACAACAAAGCTACAGTAATCAAAACACCATGGTACCAATGCAAAAAAAAAAAAAAAAAAACAAAAACAAAAAACAACTGAATGGAGAGCCCATAAATAAATGCACACACTAATGATCAATTCTTGCCTTGAGAACCCCATGAACAGTATAAAATGATCAATTAGTCTGTGACAAAGGAGGCATGAATATATACACTAGAGTAAAAATAATCTCTTCAATATGTGGTCCTGGGAAAACAGGACAGCTGTACGTAAAAGACTGACAACAGAACACTTTTTCACACCACATACACAAAAAGACTCAAAGTGGGTTAAAGATTTAAATGTGAAACCTGAAACCATAAAACTCCTAGAAGAGAATATAGGCAGAATACCCTTTGACACAAATTGATATTTTTTCGATCTGTCTGGAAGGCAAAAGAAACAAAAGTAAACTGTAAACAAATAGGACCTAAATTTGTTACATTTGAGAACTGTTGCTCATCAAAGGAAACAATCAACAAAACAAAAGGTAACCTACTCAATGGGAAAAAATATTTGTAGATAAGATGGATAAGGCACTAATATCCAAAATATAAAAACTGCTCATAAAACTATATCAAAAGAAACAACCCGATTTAAAAAATGGGCAGAATACCTAAATAGACATTTTCCCAAAGAAGATATACAGATGGCCAACAGGCAAATGAAAATATGCTTACTGTAGTTAATCATGAAAGAAATGCAAATCAAAACCACCTCACACACGTCAGAATGACAGTCTTCAAAAAGTCTACAAATGACAAATGTTGGCAAAGATGTGGACAAAATGGAGCCACAGTCCACTATGGAAAGTAGTGGCAAGTCCTCAAGAAAATAAAAATACAGCTACCATATGATCCACAGATTCCACTCCTGGGTATTATATGTGAAGAAAATGAAAACACCTATTTTAAAAGATACATGCATGTCAGTGTTCGTAGCAGCATTATTTAGAATAGCCAAGATATGGAAGCAACCCATGTGCCCATCAACACATGAATGGATAAAGAAGATGTGGTGTGTGTGTGTATACAATAGAATATATATATACACACACCCATTCAATTGAATATTGCTCATCCTTTAAAAAAAAGAATGAATTTCTTTCTTTTTTTTTTTTATTGTTTTTGCCATACATTGTCATGATATCACCATGGGTTTACATATGCTTCCCCTCCAGAACCCCCCTCCCTCCTCCCTCCCCCCCGGGAAATCTCGCTGCACCAGCCCCAAGCATCAATCCTCGACTGGCGATTGATTAGACATATGATAATTAACATGCTTCAATGGACTTCTCCCATATCATCCCACCCTTACCCTCATCCACAAAATCCACAAGTCTATTCTATACATCTGCGTTCCTTTTGCTGTCTCGCATGTTGGGTTCTCGTTACCGTCTTTCTAAATTCCATATATATGCGTTAATATACTGTATTGTTGTTTTTGCTTCTGGCTTACTTCACTCTGGATAATGGGCTCCAGTTTCGTCCATCTGAGTAGAATTGCTTCAAATGAATTTTTTTTTAATGCTGAGTAATATTCCATTGTGTATATGTACCACAGCTTTCTTATCCATTCATCAGTTGATGGGCATCTAGGTTGCTACCATGTCCTGGCTATTGTAAACAATGCAGCGATGAACATTGGGGTACACGTGGCTCTTTCAATTCTGGTTTTCTCAGTGTATATGCCCAGCAGTGGGGTTGCTGGGTCATATGGCAGGTCTATTTGCAGCTTTTTAAGGAACCTCCACACTGTTTTCCATAGTGGCTGTACTAGTTTGCATTCCCACCAACAGTGTAAGAGGGTTCCCTTTTCTCCACATCCTCTCCAACATTTATTGCTTGTAGACTTTTGGATGGCAGCCATTCTGACTGGTGTAAAGTGGTATCTCATTGTGGTTTTGATTTGCATTTCTCTGATAATGAGTGATGTTGAACATCTTTTCATGTGTTTGTTAGCCATTTTTATGTCCTCTTTGGAGAAATGTCTGTTAAGTTCTTTGGCCCACTTTTTAATTGGGTTGTTTATTTTTCTAGAATGGAGCTGCAGGAGTTGCTTGTATATTTTTGAGATTGTCCGTTGCTTCATTGGCTATTATTTTCTCCCATTCTGAAGGCTGTCTTTTCACCTTGCTTATAGTTTCCTTTGTTGTGCAAAAGCTTTTAATTTTAATTAGGTCCCATTTGTTTATTCGTGTTTTTATTTCCAATATTCTGGGAGGTGGGTCATGGAGTATCCCGCTTTGGGTTATGGCAGAGAGTGTTTTGCCTATATTATCCTCTAGGAGTTTTATAGTTTCTGGTCTTATGTTTAGATCTTTGATCCATTTTGAGTTTATCTTTGTGTATGGTGTTAGAAAGTGATCTAGTTTCATTCTTTTACAAGTGGCTGTCCAGTTTTCCCAGCACCACTTGTTAAAGAGGTTGTCTTTTCTCCATTGTATATTCTTGCCTCCTTTGTCAAAGATAAGGTGTCCATAGATGCGTGGATAAGAATGAATTTCTGTCATTTACAACAACACGGATGGACCTAGAGGGTAATATGTTTAGTGAAATATGTCCAATTGAGAAAGAAAAATACTGTATGATATCACTTATATGTGGAAATGATATAAAAAATGAAATAAATGAATAAATCTAACAAAACAGAAACAAACTCACAGATATAGAAACCAAACTAGTGGTTACTAGTGGGGAGAGGAAAAGGGGATGGGCAAGAAAGGATAGGGTAAGAGATACAAACTACTTTGTATAAAAAAATAAGCAATAAGGATGTATTATACAGCACAAGGATATACAGCCACTATTTTGCAATAGCTTTAAATGGAAAAAAAAAGGGGGGGTGCTTCATTGGTGGCTCAGATGGTAAAGAATCCGCCTGCAGTGCAGGAGACCTGGGTTCGATCCCTGGGTTGGGAAGATCCCTGGAGGAGGGCGTGGCAACCCATTCCAGTATTTTTGCCTGGAGAACCCCCATGGACAGAGGAGTCTGGGGGGCTACAGTCCATGGGGTCGCAGAGTCGGACACAACTGAGTGACTAAGCACAAGCACAATCTATAAAAATATTGTATCACTATGTTGTACACGTGAAACTTTCATATTTTAAATCCACTATATTTCAATTAAAGTAAGCTGAGGTCCTCATGAACGTCACTCCTAGGTACCCGGCAGGTATCTCCTGAGGACATTCCCCTGCCTACAGGGCCACGGTCACACTTGAGAAAATGCTCTAAATTCCTAGCCACATTGCATGCCCATACCTATTTCAACTGTCCTTACTGTCACATATCATAAAAATGCTTTTATTATCATTTTCTGAAGCCACGATCCAATCAAGAATTGTTCATTGTGCTTGGTTGTTACGTCTCTTTAATCGCTATTACAGAACAAGTCTTCCTCCGGCCCCCATAACTTGGACTGCCGGAACAGACCAGGATGGATTTCCTGTGATTTTCTTTACCTTGATCCTCTATCCCTGATTTCTCTATTTATTATTTTTGGCTGTGTTGGGTCTTCCTGGCTGCACATGGGCTTTCTTGGCTGCAGTGAGTGGGAGCTACTCTCCACTGAGGTGCGTGGGCTTCTCATTGCAGTGACTTCTCTCGTTGTGGAGCCTCGGCTCTAGGCACATGGGTTTCAGTAGTTGCAGTCCATGGACCCGGTAGTTGGGCACAGGCTCAGTTGCTCCGTGGCATATGGGATCTTCCCAGATCAGGGACTGAACCTGTGTCCCCTGCATTGACAGCTGGATTCTTAACCACTGGACCACCAGGGAAGTCCTATCTCTGTATTTCTTAAATACAGTAAGGGCTGAACACCTGATTAGATTTAGCATTTCTGGCAGGAGTACTTTGTGGGGGAGGAGTTTATTTTGACTCCTTGAACTACTGATTTAGCAGAATTGCATCCTAATGATTATGTGTGAACGATTAAAAACAGAAATACTGTCTGTGCTAACACAAGTTGCTTGACTCTGGTGGTGTAAATAGTAGAAATATTTGAAGTTCCCATTGGATATTTTGGCCATTGCTACTTCTTACTCTTAAGGCTGACTTCCTGTCAATGACTTTTGTCCTCACAAATATCAATGAGGCCATAAACCACACTTGCTATGGGGCCACTTGCTGGGTACTTAATGCCAGCTTAGTTGTGGTGGTGGTGGTTTATTCGGTAAGTCGTGTCTGACTCTTTGCTAACCCACAGACTGCAGCCCACCAGGCTCTTCTGTCCATGGGATTTTCCAGGCAAGGATACTGGAGCAGGCTGCCATTTCCTTCTTCAGGGGATCTTCCCAACCCAGGGACTGAGCCCACGTCTACTGTATCTCCTACACTGGCAGGTGGATTCTTTACCACTGAGCCACCTGAGAAGTTGGCCAGCTAAGTTGAGTCCAGTTGAAAAAGGAAATTGAACGTGGCTCAGAAGGCATCGGGTGGAACAGGGTGACTGCGGTGCTACCAACTGTTAGTGAGAAGAAGGGGGCCTCTTAAAGATCATGTTTATGCAGTTCACATTTGAACATTCGCTACTTTCCATCTGCAGCCAAGCCTGGCCTTAGGTTCCTGCTAATTCACTGTAAACCTTGAGGACACTCACTTTTTTCTCTCTTTTTGATGTGTCAAGGTACCAAACATTCCTTCATGTGTAGAGTAGGGAAAATGAAGACTGCTTGAAGGAATAGTAAAGGCTGGCACACTGTTGGTTTCTGTGGCCGTGTGACTAAACAAAGGTGATGGGTTCATATGAATGTATTTGTATTTTCTCTAGTAACAGGCAGCAGTTTCTCCTGACACCATTTATATGCCCTTCCCTTTCAGTTGACAGTAGCTGGCAAACCTTGCCCTGCTTTGCCAAAAACATCTTCAAGCTGGCGAAGGTGCGGGGTGAGTCAATTATCCAAAGGGGGTCGACCTTAGCACCTCGTGGTGGAGGGTCGAGTGCCCTCTGGTGGCCAGTGGGAGGAATGCATGTAGCAAAGCAGGAATTAATTTACCGGAGGATGTTTGTTTTAGAGAACGCTACGTGTACATTTTAAATAGGCCCTTGCTCTTGAAACCCAGTGCCTACATCTGTATTCTTGAAAAAATTCACAGCCAAGAGAGTTACGTTTCCCTTACACAAAGTTCCTTAATAGTCTCAACATCTCCATCTAGTCTCCAGAGATAAGAAACGGATTCAAGAGATTTTTACTGAAACTTTCACCGAAAATGCCTTCAACAACATGCGGTGAGTATTATTCCAAAAGCCATTCCCCAGGGCTGCCCCACCGAAGAAAGACCACGCCTTTGCTCCCCAGCAACTCCCCATTGTTATTCTCAGGCTTGACTTTATCCCTGCACAACTACCTTCCTCTCACACCCATCAAAACCAGAAATTGGAATCTTTATTCCCTAAAACATGAACGACTAAAGAAAGCTGAACCCTTCTGCACAGTCTGGGACCCAAAGCCCGAAATTAGAGATGAAACGCTCACTGTGGCATTTCCGGCACTGACCCAGAGCATGCTGACCAATTCTATCCTACAGAGGAGGTGGTCTGGGGAATGAAAGGTGGGGG
Source organism: Antilocapra americana (assembly GCA_007570785.1). Classification (NCBI taxonomy): domain Eukaryota; kingdom Metazoa; phylum Chordata; class Mammalia; order Artiodactyla; family Antilocapridae; genus Antilocapra; species Antilocapra americana. The sequence goes on along the minus strand of ML663568.1, from coordinate 2,064,841 downwards.
GAAAGGATTAGGAGAAATTGGGGGCTAGGATGAGCAGGTGACTGCCGCACCCCCTCTCCAAGGCTCTGTACTTGCACAGTTCAAGGGCTGTGACACTGCTGAGGGAAAGGCCAGCCCAGATATGCCCACGTGACAAAGGACGAGGGTGATCAACTGGGCATCGGGTTTGTGTTTAGAAACTCGAGAGCAGAGGTGTCCGTGGGCGATGCAGCATTCCCAGTGATCCCAGTCACTCTAGACTTAGGCCATCACCTGAGGGTCACGTGATCTGGCTTCTCAGGACAAATATTTATCTTAATCACTGATGAGTGGAGGCTGCACTGGTCTGCTGGTATGGGCAGGCTCCTTCCATAAAGCAGGAAACCCAGCTGATGAGCCCTCTGGGGTAAGCTGGGGAAATCCCAGCTTCCAGGAGGGTTTGAAACTGCCATCCATCCACATCTTCACAGCCTCTATCTGGGTGTGCTGGGGTCTTTCTATCTTAAATCCCAGCATGAGGTGCAGTAGGAGGCCCTGTCCACACCCACAGTGGGAGTGCTCTCCTATCTCTTCCCTCCTGGAAAAGCCACCGTGACTTAACACAGCCACAGCTCTTGGGCTGACTAGATGGTACGTTGCTATTGCTTGCTGACCAGCAATATCACCCAGTGGCAAAATGCAAGGTCACATAACACAGAGAGGAAGGGGGGCCAAGAATTACACCACCGAATATAAGCCATTCCTGTGCCTGCACTGCTAGGAGTCCACCCCACTGCGATGTGGTCCAAGCCACCGTGACCCGGACGACATCTCTCATCTGAATGGGAGCACCAGCCTCCCCACTGGCCCTGGCTTCCCCCGCCTCCTCTCGGTCCGTCCTCAGCATGGCAGGTGCAGCGAGCACGTTCAATCTCGAGTCAGGCCACATCACCCTCTGCTCAAGCCTCCCGCGGTTTCCCGTCTCGGGCAGACTCAAGGTCTAAGAGGCTCCAGGTAATCTAGCCATTGCTACCGACTCACCTGTTCCCAGCTCCTACTCTGACTTTGCTGCTTTGTAGAATACAACTGATTTTTGTATGTTGGTTTTATATCGTACAACTTTACTTAATTCACTTATTATTTCTAACAGTTTCTCAATGGAATGCTTACTTAGCATATTCTACATATAAGATCATGCCATCTACAAAAGAGATGTAATTTTACTTCCTTTCCAATTTGGATGTCTTTCTTTAGTTTTCCTTCTTCCTTTTGCCTAATTATTCTGGCTAGGATTTCTAGTGCTGCATTGAATTGAAGTAGCAAGTGGGCATGCCTGCCTTGCTCCCGACCTAAAAAGGAGATCTTTCTGTTTTTCGCCACCAAGTATGTTAGCTGTGAGTTTTTCATACATGGCCTTATTTTGTTGAGGTAAATTCCTTCTCTATCTGATCTGTTGAGAGTCTTTTTAAATTTTTTATCATAAAAGAGTGTTGAATTTTGTCAAATGCTTTTCTGCATCTATTGAGATGATCATGTGACTTTTATCTCTTATTTTGTTAATGTGGCATTATCACATTACGGTATTATCAACTTGCCGATGTGGAGCCATCCTTGCATCCCAGCAATAAATCCCACTTGGTCACGGTGTGTGATCCTTTCGCTGTGCTCTTGAGTACAATTTGCTCGTATTTTGTTGAGGACTTTTGCATCTATGTTCACCAATCTTCCGTTTTCTGCTCAAACACCCTTTACCAGTGAGGTCTTTCTTGACCACCATATTTAACATTTAAGTCCTCCTTACCCTCTATACCTGCTCTATCTTACCCCTTAGCATTTATCACCAAGCATAATAAATATTCATATGTTTGTTTATGGTCTATCTCTCCCACCTCCATCTCAGACCCATGTTATGGCAGGGATTTTTATTTTCTGCCTGTTTTGGTCACTTCTATAGCCCTTTTACCTTTAAAAAAAAAAAGTGTGGCACACAGCAGGCAAATGATGTGTTGAATTGTATCCTTCCGAACTTTTTATGCTGAAGCCCTGACCCCTAGAACCTCGGTTAAAATCAGAAAACCCCATAAGGCAGAAGGGGCTGTAAAGATCTCTGTAATAGTGGTAGCAGATGTGGTGGTGATAGTAGCTGTAATTATTGTTGCTGCCAACATTTAGCGAGCTTTTACTCGGGGTCAGTGCGGTAAGCACTCTGTAAATCTTAGCTCTTTAATCCTTGGGATAATCCGGTGAGATGGGACCTTTCGTGGCCCCTACCTCACAGATAAGGCAGCTGAGGCTTGGAGAAGGAGGCCTCAGTCAGTGAGAAAAAGCAGAAATCGAATCTATTTTTATTTTCTGCCTCTCACCAAGCTCTGCTTCTCCTCCTCCAGATAACACCACCCTAATTTCCCTTGAGAAGTCATCCTCCCTAATTTGTTCTTTGTTCAGGTGATTCAGATGGGACTGACCCCCTCCCTTCAACCCCAGTTCCAAGTGGACCAGGACTGACCAATCAGAATACTTCATTCCTTCCAACTCTCCACTACTCCACTGATTTAAGGATGGTCACATGATACAAATTAGTCTAAAGAGGCCCCACCCTGTGGTTTTAGATATCTGGGAGAAGTCCTGGGTATGAGATACTCCTGTACTAAGGATGAGAGGATGTCAGCCCTGGACACTACCTTCAGCGAGACTCAGTTCTTTTACCATATGACCCAGTACTCCCACTACTGGGCATAAACCCAGAGAAAACCATAATTCAAAAAGACACATACACCCACATGTTCACTGCAGCACTTTTTGCAATAGCCAGGACCTGGAAGCAACCTAAGTGTCCATCAACAGAGGGATGGATAGAGAAGATGTGAGATATATATACATATATCCAATGGAATATTACTCAGCCATACAAAGGAATGGAATTGGGTTATTTGTAGAGATTTGTATGGATCCAGAGATTGTCATCCAGAGTGAAGGAAGTCAGAAAGAGAAAACCAAATATTGTATATTAATGCATATGTGTGGGATCTAGAAAAATGGTAGAGATGATCTTACTGGCAAAGCAGAAACAGAAACACAGACTTAGACAACAAATGTATGGATACCAAGGTGGGGAGAGGAGGTAGGACTGATATCCATATACTATTGGTACTATGTATAAGACAGATAACTACTATGAGAACCTGCCTAGTGCACTACTCAGCGCTCTGGGGTAACCTGAGGAAGGAACTCCAAAAGGCAGGGATACGTGTCCGTATAGCTGATTCTCTCTGCAGTACAGTGGAAACTAAGGCAACATGGTAATGCTACTCCAATAAAAATTAACTAAAAAAAGACTCAATTCTTCAAGTCTCCCAGCTGAGTGGTTCCTGCAGGAGAATCTGATGGTCTGAGAGGAGGCCAGGCCTCCAGGCCTTGTCAGTTGTCTGTGGCTGGGAGGGGAGGAGACAGACAAAGATCACCACTTAGCACCAACCACAGATGCTAAGAAAACAGGAAACGAGAAAGTGAGATCAAAACTCTTGACGGTCACAACCTTTCTGTGGAGGGAAATGGGCCCCAACATCTTGGCCCCTACAACCATCTCCACTGATTCCGTGACCTGCCTTTGCCAACAACACGTTATCAGAATTCTCTAAGCTGCGGGCACAAGGCAGATAGCCCAGCAGAGAATGTGAATATGTGAATCAAGCCAGGTCTGAGTTAATAGATCTACAACTTCTGGTGCTGTGGCCAGGCCCTCTGCCTGCCTAGTTACATTGCTTCTAAAACATCACAGGGGACTTCCCTGGTGGTCCAGTGGCTAAGACGCTGGGCTCCAATGCTTGCAACTCCTACAGAGCAGCTAAATATGGCCCCTCTGGGCTAGATGAGCATATTTCTACGAAGAATTCTGGGCAATGTACTAGCCATCAGCCTGTATTTGGGTGGTGGCACCCAAGAAACAAAGACTTAGAAAACATGTCTTTTTGTGGGAGGGATGAATAAAGAGTAGAGGTAGCATTTGACTTCAGAAAGCTTGCAGTCTAGTCAGAGATCTGACAAATGCAAGAGAAAGTGGTTAATGCACAGGTCCTTCCTCGGATAGGTCCAAGCTGGGCTCTGTCAAGGGCACAGCAGGACCAGCGGCAGATGGCCACAACTTGAATAGTTTGAGATGGGAGTCGTGCACTGGTGAGAAACCCAGGAGGGGAAGGAGAGGCTTGGAAAAACCCTCTCTCACAGCCCTCTTGGTTTGGCCAAGTGGCTCCTGAAGGCATCCTGACTTCTGTCTTCTTTACTCAGGAGAAGGATCACGTTATACACACACACACACGTTTATATAGAAATATTATTATACGATATTATTTTATGTATTTATTATATAACTATTATATAATTATATAATATATACAATATATGATGTATCTACAATATATATTATATATATAATGTATGCATGCATGCGTGCTCAGTTACCTCAGTTGTGTCAGACTCTTTGCAACCCTACAGACTATAGCCTGCCAGGCTCCTCAGTCCATGAGGTTATCCAGGCGAGAGTATTGGAGTGGGTTGCCATGCTCTCCTTCATGGGATCTTCCTCCCAGAGATCAAACCCAGGTCTTCAGCATTGCAGGCGGATTCCTTACCACTGAGCCACCAGGAAAGCCCATGTAATGTGTGTGTGTCTGTGTGTGTCTGTGTGTGTGTGTCTGTGTGTGTCTGTGTGTGTCTGTGTGTGTGTGTCTGTGTGCGTATGTATATATATAAATTTGGTTGGAACCCAGGCCCCCTGCATTGGAACCCAGAGTCTTAATCATGGAACCACCAGGGAAGCCCCTCACATTTTATTTTTATTGAGCACAGCAAACCCATGGGCAAGGTTCCACTGTCAGTATCTACAATACAACTTACAAAAATGAGAGAGGAGCCCACTCAAGAATGAGGGGGTCCATCCATCAGCTGTGGCCTTCGGTGCATCTCTATTCATTTTCCTGCAGTTCTGCCACCTCTTCCTGATCTCAGGGAGAATCTCAACGAAAGTTCTCTCAGAGTAAGAGCTTGGGAAGAGTGAATGGGAGCACAGTAGTGCCTGGGCAAAATTCAGTGGTGCCTCAGGGAGGCCTCCTCCATCTGCCAGGGTCTTCTTCTGGCGGGGCAGGTACCTACCCTTATTTCTGCTTATAGAGGGCACAGCTGACATGGAAAAGATGGGTCTCAGCACAAGACAATGGGCATGATATGCCCCTTGGGTTGGTTTGACAGTCACGGGAACACTGAGGATTCTCCAGTGACAGCAAATACTTCTGCTCGTCCCCTCCCTTCTGCTAACCACACACCCACGAAGTCCTCCCAATGGTGGAGCAAGGGGCAGGGGCTTTTGTCAAAGGGGCAGCCCTATCTGAAATAGGATCCCGACAGATCACACACACTCCAGGTCCAGAGAACTCTCAGTGGATGGTCAGGCCCGACTTCTGCATAACTCAGGCTGGGCTGCTGACGTGTCACCAAGTTAGTAACTTTGCAGCCTAACCTGAAGGGTGGGGATGCCAGGCTCAGAGGTGTTTCCAGGCACACCCACCCGTGCAGGAGCCTGAAAGAGCTGGAGCCAAGCTTCAGCCTCTCCCCTGGTCAGCCCTTCATGAGAGCACACCCAGCTGCCTACACACTCATGAGTCAAGACACAGTGCTTAAGTTGTGTCTTTCTACCCAACCCACTGCTCCAGCACCAACAGGACATCTGACAACCCGTAGTCAATTGCCCGAGTGTCAAGACTCTAGAGAGTCCCTTGGATAGCAAGGAGATCAAACCAGTCAATTCTAAAGGAAATCAATCCTGAATACTCATTGGAAGGACTGATGGTGAAGCTGAAGCTCCAATCCTTTGGCCACCTGGCGCGAAGAGACAACTCACTGCAAAAGACCCTGATGCTGGGAAAGGTTGAAGGCGGGAGGAGAAGGGGGCGACAGAAGGGTGAGATGGCTGGATGGCATCACTGACTCAATGGACATGAGTGTGAGCAAACTCCGGGAGATAGTGCAGGACAGGCAGCCTGGCGTGCTGCAGTCCATGGGGTTGCAAAGAGTTGGACATGACTTAGCAATTGAATAACCACCCCAGAAAAAAGTCTTTGTTGCCACAGCTTAGAGTCTTTCTGCTCCCGAGAAACAGAAAAACCACCCCAGGCTGCAGGGACGTGGGGTTCATGGAGCCGTAATCAAGGAGTCCATTCCCCATCACTTTCCTGCCATGATTGTCAACGTCAGCTGGGACATGGGTCCCCTCTCCCACAACGTGAATGGAGGAGATTGGTTGCAATTCCCTGGCACCTTCAGCTCTCAACCTGTTGGTGTTAAAGATCTCAAGTGAGAAAGGACTTTAAAGACAAAATAGTGCAATCCTCCGATTTTGGAGACCGAGGAAGGTGAAGTGAGGTTTACCGTCTCTAGTTTATCTGTTCTATACGTGGTGGTGCATGGGCCTGAGTGTGTGTGCAATGTGTATGCAGTGTCTGTGCAGGGAAGGGTCAGAGAGGCTGGGAGGCGGAGAGAGAATTGCAGAGTATGTCTCTTTCCTTTCACAGATCACCCCAGAGATTTCCCTGACTTTACAGGTGGAACTGAAGATAAATGGATTAGCCAGGTGAATAAACCTGTATTAAAAACTTTCTGAAAAATCAATTTGAGAGAGAAGATTTGGGAGAATAAAATATGATCAACTGTGTCAGGTAGCTTGAATAAATCGATGCCTGCAAGTCTGGTAAACAATTTCTGATCTACGGCCCCCAGGGTCTCCTTGCTGGTGATAGTTACCTCGGTAATTGGACCGTGGGATGAGGCCAGGCCAAGGAGGAGAGGCATTAAAAATGATGTTTCTTCAAGTGAAAATTAATTTCTTTGCTGACCAACAAAGACCAAAGTAATTTCAGAATTTTAAGGATGGTGAGACATCATAAAATTGTTTATGCTTTTCATTCCCTCCTGAAATTAGACATGGAAATGAAAGAGAAATGAGCCTCTCTGTCCCCATGCGTGATATTCCAGACACTGAGGTGGTTGGCTACTATTCAAAGGAGCATCTGATGGCTCCAGGAGCTGGGGAGGGGGAGCATCTCGCATGGGGTACACAGAGTATACATCTATGCATATGGCAGGAGGGAAATTGACACTGAAAGTCAGAAAGGGCTTTCTATTCTGCTCTGGACTTTCTCCATACAACAGTTAAAGAGAAGTAGCTTTTGGCCCTGGAATGGAATGAATCAGCCTCCAAAAAAAAAAAGATGAAGTGTACTGTCGAAATAAAATTAAGACCTAAGAATAGCATAAACAACAAGGTCCTATTGTATAGCATGGAGGACTATATTTAATATTCTCAAATAATAGAAAATATTAAAAATAATATATACCTATGTGAAACAGAATCACTTTGCTGTGCGGCAGAAATTAACCCAGCATTGTAAATCAACTTGACGTCAATTTTAAAAATTGATTAAAAAAAGAATCCATACAGGGAACCCCCCAGAACTCTGTAATGACCGAAGAGTAAAGAATCTAAAAATGTGGATATATGTACATGTATTACTGATTTTCTTTGTCTGTATGGCAGAAACTTAACATAGCATCATAAATTAACTATACTTAAGAAAATTGTTTTAAAAAGAATCTAAACTCAGTGTTTATGTCAAATAATATCTCCTAATGTACTATTATTAGGATATGACTGCAACAGGCCCCAAATTCCCTTGTAAATCTTCATAAGGAATATTCAGTACTTTTCTTATCAGTAGAATAAAGTGAATGTATGAATAACTAGCTTTACACAAGTGGATAAACAACAAACAATATGCATGCAGCATTTACAAAAACTGTCATTGTCTTTGAAATCTGTAATTTCAGGAGTGTGTACACTTAGAAACAGTTGTGAATACTCAATTTTCTAAATATAAATAAGACCTAAGGCCATAGTACAGAAGAGGAAGGTGGGACATAAGAAAGGCAAGCAATTGACAGGCTTGGCCCTGTAGTGAAGGTGGTGTGGGCGTGCGTGATTTCAAGGACCTCAAAAGGCCACATGATAGCCAGAATGATCTTGACATGAATCAAAGCATCTCACTCTCCAGCTTAAACCAGTGGTGTGCTGGAGCCCCCTCTTTTCAGCTTGAAATGTTTTGTTTTAGAAAATGCTCTTTGGGACTTCCCTGGTGGTCCAATGGTTATGACTTCCAGTGCAGAGGTGCGGGCTAGATCCCTGGATGAGGAGCTAAGATCTGACATGCCTCATGACCAAACAACCAAAACCATAAAACAAAGTGATAATGTAGCAAATTAAAGACTTTAAAACTATTCCACATTAAAAAAAAAAACTAAAAAAAAAGAAAATACCCTTTAATGTGTAAAAAGCAGAACATTTGCAATAAAATGAATCCTGAGATTCATAGTTTCTGGTCTTATGCTTAGATCTTTGATCCATTTTGAGTTTATTTTTGTGTATGGTGTTAGAAAGTGTTCTAGTTTCATTCTTTTACAAGTGGCTGTCCAGTTTTCCCAGCACCACTTGTTAAAGAGGTTGTCTTTTCTCCATTGTATATTCTTGCCTCCTTTGTCAAAGATAAGGTGTCCATAGATGCGTGGATTTATCTCTGGGCTTTCTATTTTGTTCCACTGATCTATATTTCTGTCTTTGTGCCAGTACCATACTGTCTTAATGACTGTGGATTTGTAGTATAGCCTAAAGCCAGGTAGGTTGATTCCTCCAGTTCCATTCTTCTTTCTCAAGATTGCTTTAGCTATACGAGGTTTTTTGTATTTCCATACAAATTGTGAAATTATTTGTTCTAATTCTCTGAAAAAGACCTCTGGTAGCTTGATAGGAATTGCATCGAATCTATAGATTGCTTTGGGTAGTATACTCATTTTCACTATATTGATTCTTCCAATCCACGAACACGGCACATTTCTCCATCTATTTGTGTCCTCTTTGACTTCCTTCATCAGTGTTTCAAAGAGCTATCATTTTCACCCAGTGGATGGTGTTTTGTGCACACCCCTTCCCAGCCCTGGCTTCAGGGACCTCACTTCAGTAGCTTGAACTGGGTCATGACGGGGTATTTCCACCACTGAAATCCGTCTATACGCCCAAGGGATTATGGCAGGTTTACCAGCGCACTGTTGCTAAAAAGTCTCCTTACTCTTTAAACTGTAACCTAAGACATTCCGCTGTGGCCTCAGGGGCTCACCTCTCTACCTTCAGCTGGTATTTCTCTCCCTTCTCCTGCTCTGTACCAACCCACAAGGCCTACACCGACTCCTTGAATGTTCTCTGTTCAACCTGCGCGCTCTGCCTAGAGAATTCTTTCTTCAGATCCCTCTTCAGGCCTCAAATGTCACCTCCCCAGAGATCTTCTCTAACCTCGTCCTCTTCCCTCACTGTTACAGCATCTGATTTTATTGTCTTTGCAGGATTCACAACTCCCTGAAATCCTCCTTTGTTTTCTTAATTGTTGTCCAGGCTGCTGGTAGGATATATGCTTCCTTGAGCGTGGCGATCCTAACATTCTCCTGTCTTGAAAATCCAGCCCTGATACATGTCAGGCTCTCCAACATAGAGGCTGAAATGAATGAATGTATGAATAGCATAGAGCCTCAAAAGCCTCACTTTTGATAAGTGTGGCTCCTCCTTTTCTGTTCTGAAAATAAATCATTTCAGGGACAATCCCACTTCCAGTCACTGAAACCCTTGAGGGAATAAGTTTGTTAATGTATTTCCTCCTGGGCTAAGAGGCCCAGAACAGTCTGGGCCGTTGGAAGGGCAAGCAAAGAAAAGGGCACCAAATACAGACTTTGCTCCTATAATTCTTCTGCTGAGTGACATTTCTGGGTGCTCTGTTGACAGCCACAGGCAATCTTACCTGTAATAAGAGTAATGCAAACTAAAACTTCATTTTTAAAAACTCTGCGATTGGGAAAGATGGAATAATTTAGTTACAGACTGTTGGAAAATGTGTCAAAACACTCACATATTGCTTATAGGAGCTTAACTTCGTACCACCTTTGGCAACTTCTATTACAAACCCAATATTCAAGCCCTTTGACCTAACAATTCCACATCCATGAATTTATCCAAAAGATTTATGTTCACACGGGTGCAGAATTCCAAGCATGCAAGGTTATAAATTGTGGCAAAACAACGTAAAAGTTCTTTACTAGGGGCTGGGTTAGACAAATGAAGAAAATGAACTACTACAGAAACCAAAAGGAATGAGAAGTTCCTTATGTATTAACATGGAACAATCTTCAAGACACAGTAAATGAAGAGCTAGGCCTATGGTACTGCTTGTGTGAAAGTGGGCAAAGAGAGGAGTGTCCACACAGACACACCAATACTTGTCTATGCTAAGATGCTCTCAGGAAAAATGTACAAGAAAATGGGGGGAACCTCCCTGGTGGCTCAGTGGCCGAGACTCAGCACTCCCAGTGCAGAGGGACGAGGTTCAATCCCTGCTCAGGGAATTAGATCCCACACACCACAACTAAAAACCCCATAAGCCACAACAATCCTGTGCGCTGCAACTAAGACCCGGCACAGCCAAATTAAAAAAAAAAAGAAATTGGGAACCTGATCGACTCTGGGTAAGGGGTCAAGCAGCAAAGGGGAAGGGTATGAAGAGGCCTTTTCACTCTGCTTGTTGAATCTGAACTGTGTAACTATATCTCTTATGCAAAAAAATTTTTTAATTAAAAGTTTAAACTACAGATGTGGCCCTAGAGCAGTTACAAGAGAAAATTCTACACTTCAGTCATGTTAAAATGTCAGCAGAACTTTTCCACCCAACTTCCTTCCCTGTAAAAGAGGACCAGCTGCGGAACAACTTCTAACCCCAGTGGCAACTGACCTGATGTTGCTGTCTTCTATGCTGGTTTCACCACTTGCTCCTGGCCTCAGGCCCGGGACTCCCTTTCTTCTCTTCTACATTCACTTGGGGATCTCATCCAGTCGACACACTCCCAATCTGAGTCTCCAGCCTGGCCCTCTTTACCTGAACTCCAACCAAATGCCCACTCTGTGACTTTACCTGGACGTGGTCCTCTCATCTCCCCTGATACACAAATGCTCCACGGGCTTCTCCTGTTGTGCCATCGCTCTCTCACCTGTCTGCAATCTGGGTCGTCCCTGCCTCATCTACATCCTGAATCCAGCGGCTTCTCACCCTCAACCTGATCTATCCGGGCCATCACCACTCTCTCTGCTCACCTGGACTTTTACCTTCTAACCACTGAGTCTCCCTGTTTGCCCTGAAAATAGCCAATACGATCCTAACTCTGATCATGTCATTCTTCTGCCCTGAATGCTCAACTCTGTCCCATCTCAGAACAAAATCCAAACTCCTTGCAGGGTCCCTTAAGACACAGTCTCCTGTCCTCGGCCCATCTCTCTGTGACCTCGCCTCCTACGATTCTCCCACTCTGGCCTCAGCAGCCTTTCCATTCTTCCTCAAAGATCCGGGCACAGGGCCTGGGCACTTGTCCTTCTCTCACTCATCCTGGAAAATTCTCATCCCAGACAACTGCATGGCTCGCCTTCTCCCTTCCTTCAGGGCTTTACTCAAACACCACCACCACCTCTGCCTCCTCAGAGGTCTACCCTGGCTGCTCTATCTGCAGTCACAACCATTCCCCTACCTCCATCACCAACCTCCTTTCCCCTGCTTGGCCATCACCCTTCTCAGTTTATTTCAGTCGCTCAGTCGTGTCTGACTCTTTGCAACCCCATGGACTGCAGCACGCCAGGTTTCCCTGTCCATCACCAACTTCCAGAGCTTGCCCAAACTCAGGTCCATTGAGTCGGTGATACCATCCAACCATCTCATCCTCTGTCGTCCCCTTCTCCTACCTTCAATTTTTCCCAGTGTCAGGGTCTTTTCCAACGAGTCAGTTCTTCGCATCAGGTGGCCCAAGTATTGGAGCTTCAGCATCAGTCCTTCCAATGAATATTCAGGACTAATTTCCTTTAGGATTGACTGGTTTGATCTCCTTGCCATCCAAGGGACTCTCAAGTCTTCTCCAACACCACCGTTCAAAAGCATCAATTCACCCTTCTCATCATATGCTAAACCATGTGTTTTATTTCCCTGCCTTGTATATTATCTGTTTTCCCCTCTTGGATGTCCACTCGGCAAGGGCAGAGATACTTATCTGTTTTCTTCATGGCTGTTTCTCCAGAATTTGGAATAATGCCTGACACACAATAGATGCTCAGTAAATACGCATTGAATGAATGAATCATCCCCTTGGCTGGCTCTCTGCGGAGTGAGTGTCAGCTTCCTCGAGTTGGCGTCACATTGTTGAAAGGCAGAATTCAGTGGCAATCTTGATGCACCTAAGCCACATCACTGCTTATCATGCTGTTCACCTGTCCATCCCCTACATCACCATCGATGTCCCTGACTGCACTCAGCAGGCAGAGTCCTGTATATGCCTAATGTCTGTTTTTTTCAAAATGGACACCCCCAGTTTTATTTATTTAATTTTTAAATTATAGTTGATTTACACTGGTGTGTTAGTTTTAGTGTACAGCAAAGTGATTCAGTAATACATATACACTATCCTTTTTCAGATTCTTTTCCCTTATAGAGGTTATTACAGATATTAAGTAAATTTCCTCGTGCTGCACAGTAGGTCCTTGTTGGTAATCTATTTTATAAATAGTAGTGTGTGTGTTATTCTCCAGCTCCTAATCCATCCCTCCCCCTGCTGCTTTTCCCTTTGGTAACCACATCTGTTCTCTATGTCTATGAGTTTGTTTCTCTTTTGTAAATAAGTACATTTATGTCATATTTTAGATTCCACATAAAAATGATATCATATGGTATTTATCTGTCTGACACTTCATTCAGCATGAAAATCTCTAGGAGCATCCACTTTGCTGCAAATGGCATTATTTCCACTCTATTTTGTGGCTGAGTAATGGTCCACCATGGGCTTCCCTGGTGGCTAAGTGGTAAAGAATCCACCTGCCAGTGTAGGAGACGCGGGTTTGATCCCTGGTCCTCAAAAATTCTCTGGACAAGGAAATGGCAACCCACTCCAGTATTCTTGCCTGGGAAATCCCACGGACAGAGGAACCTGGTGGGCTACAGTTCATGGGATAGCAAAAGAGTCAGACACGACTTAGCGACTAAACAATATTCCACTGTGTGTATGTATGTATATATATGTATATATGCATAAATATATATACTAGTGATCTCCTAATTTTAAAAGCAGAAAATTAAAAAGTGCTCAAGCATTGAGGGTTTGGTCCACTCACCTTAAGAATCACTGCTTGGAAACCTCTTCATAACCCTTGGACCTTGCAGAAAGCTGAACTCTAGATAGGGTGAAGAGAAGCAGTCCCTGGGATAGAATCTATTGACAGTTTTAATAAGTTGGGAAGTATTATATCGTCTCTCATTGTTTTCTAAGCGGGGGATGGACCCCAGTAACTGAAGGATCTTGTTTACTCAGTTCAGGCTTAGCTTCCCTGTTGTAAGGCCTTCCATGGCCTTTTCTCTGCTTACAGAGAACATTAACAAGTTCATGGGGGTAGCGGGCTTGAAGGAGCTGAGCATGAGCTCACATGCGTATGAAAGGAGCACTGTGAGGGGAGAAACCTGAGATGGATTGAGGAAAGCTTGGAGGAACCGAGAGAGGAGAGAGGATGAAAGCAAGGAGGCCAAACAGGGACTTCGGCTCATCAAGTACATGGGATGTTCACGGCAGCCCCTTCCTTGCTCTGTCTATACGATCTTTAGCAAAACATATGCAACCAACTCCATGTGTTTGTGCCAAGAGAAGTCACTGTTGGTGGGGGAGGAGTTTGATAAAGAAGGACAGGAGACAACTGACATGTGAGGAACAAATCTATCACGTGGACAAACTTAATTTTAAATATCAATCAAAAGTTGGTGGCGATGACCTAGTGAGTCTACTCCTAGGAGTACATGTATCCAAAAGAATTGAAAACAAGTGTTTCAACAAAAAGCTGTATATGACTGTTCACAGCAGCACTATTTCCAATAGCCAAAGATGGAAAACCCAGACACCCTTGAATGGATGAATGATAAACACAATGGGGTCTGTTGTTACAATGGAGCATTATTTGGTCCTCGAAAGGAACGCAGTACTGAAACACACTAGGATTTGATGAAACTTGAAATCAAATGAAAGAAGCCAGTCACACAAAACCTGTTATATAAGTCCACTCATATAAAATGCTCAGAATAGGCAAATCTGTGGAGACATAAAGTACAATAGTGATTGCTTAGGGAGCAGGGCACCTCTGAAGGTGATGGCTTAAAGGTATAAAGACTCTCAGACAAAGATAAAATTCTCCAATTGACTGTGGTGATGGCTGTGCAACTGTGAATATACTAAAATCCATTAAACTGTCTACTTTAATGGGAAAATTGTATGGTATGTGAGCTCAGTAAAGTGATTGAAAAATAGAAAAGTTGAGGATTTCCCTGGTGGTCCACTGGAAGTCTAAGACTCTGATTTCCCAATGCAAAGGGCCTGGGTTCTATCTCTGGTCGGGAACTAGATCCTAAGGGCCACCACGAAGACGCAGCATGAAAGTAAAAGTGAAGTCACTCAGTCGTGTCTGACTCTTTGCGACTCCATGGAGTGTAGCCTGCCAGGCTCCTCCATCCATGGGATTTTCCAGGCAAGAATACCGGAGTGGGTTGCCACTTCCTTCTCCAGGAGATCTTCCTGACCCAGGGATTGAACCTGGGCCTCCTGCATTGTAGGCAGACGCTTTACTGTCTGAGCCACCAGGGAAGTCCAAGACCCAGCATAGCCAAATAAATAAATATTGAAAGTAGAAAAGTTGGTGGCACAGCTGCAGAAGATTCACAATATATAAGACACCACGACTCACCCACCCAAAACCACAGCCTGATGATGTGGTCAAGCAGGAAGGAGGGTCTGGGCCATGAGGCAGAACCAAGGGGTGGGGGCTGGACTAGATGGTCCCTTAAATACCCCCACTGAAAACAACACCAGCCTCTTTGCCACATTAAAGGGTGGAAAGACGGAGGAACATAAAAGTCACCAGCACCCTCTCCTGCGGGGCAAACCCCTCTCAGCCCTTCCCTGTTGACTGTCACGGCTCTGCCCTCTGAAAACAAGCTGCATTTCATAAACTGGAGGTAGCAGCCAAGACAAAGTGTGTCTGTTTAGAATTAAGGCCCTTTTAATGTGAGAGATTAGTGGGGATCAACCAAGAGGAGAGGGTGGAGGGACTTAAAGGTTCCCCCTTCTTTCTTTGCAGCATGACTTGAAGCCTGGGACAAGCATCCCTGTGGCCGCCTGTGGTCTGGCTGGGACCAATGCAGGGTCAGGATCTTCTGGGTCTAATTCTAAGCACTGGATTTTTTTTCTTAATTGAAGGAGAGTTGATTACAATGTGTTAGTTTCTGGTGTACAGTAAAATGACTCAGTCGTACATACGTATTTTCTTTTTCACATTCTGTTGGCTTATTACAGGATACTGGATACAATTTGCTGTACACTAGACTCTTGTTGATAATTTTATATGTAGTAGTTGGTATCTGCTAATCCCAAACTCCTAATGTACCTTTTCCCCATCTCCTTTTCCCTTTGGTAACCATAAGTTTGCTTCCTGTGTCTGTAAGCCTGTTTCTGTTTCATAAATAAGCTTATTTGTGTCATTTTAGATTCCACAGTTGGTTGTGATCCATACGGTCAAAGGCTTTAGTATCATCAATGAAGCAGAAGTAGATGTTTCTCTGGAATTCCCTTGTTTTTCGTATGATCCAATGACTGTTGGTAATTTGGTCTCTGGTTCCTCTACCTTTTCTAAATCCAACTGGTACATCTGGAAGTTCTTGGTTCACGTACTGCTAAAGTCTAGCTTGAAGGATTTTGAGCATTACCTTGCTAGCATGTGAAAGGAGCACAATTGTACGGTAGTTTGAACATTCTTCAGCATTTCCTTTCTTTAGGATTGGAATGAAACTTGACCTTCAATTTGTATGAGCTGTTTGTAAATTCAAGTTGTATGAGCTGTTTGTATATTCTGGAAATTAAGCCCTTATCAGTTGCATCATTTGTAAATATTTTCTCCCAGTTCATAGGTTATCTTTTCATTTTATTTTATGGCTTATTTTGCTGGGCAACAGCTTGTAAGTTTGATTCGGTTCCATTTGTTTATTTTGTAAGCACTGACACTTTTTAACAAAGGGCAGTGAAAAGACTGTCGGAGGCTCAGCCTTGGCCGTGAACCTTCAAGTGTTTCTGATTTGGGTGATGGTTTTTCTTCCTGGGGCTGGTCTACAACTAGCTTCCTTGAACACTGGACCTCCATGGAGGACAAAGAAAGCCCAGGTCCATTGTGGTCTTTTGACTGTGGTCCCGAGAGCTGCTCATGGCAGCTGCCTCTTTGTTCCAGCACCGCTTGCCCTCAGGCCTCCTCCTGGCAAAGCCCCTTCCTTTGCATCCTGTCGGCTAGACTTGGGTGCTTCCAGAGCCTTCATCATCACAGCTGCCTTACACCTCGGCATCTTCATTTTTTATCCGCATGACAAGCTTGATACTTATCCCCAATGCTGTCTTCACAGACATTTAATGAACAGGCTATTAGTGGGCAGCTTATTCCCACCAAACTGCTCTACTGGATGTGAGCATGTGTAGAGGCGAATGTGGTTCTGAGGATGACGGCTGCCCTTGAGACCAGGCTCTAGGGATGTTGGCAAGATACAGCTGCCAAATGCATATTTGTGCTCTAGGAAAAATGGTGTCCTTTGTGGAAATACCAAAGCATAAACACACAAAACTTTGAAACTAATCATGTTTTCTCCCCTGCTACAGTTTAACAGGGGCTTCCCAGGTGACTCAGTGGTAAAGAATCTGCCTGCCAAACAGGAGATGTGGGCTCTATCCCTGGGTCGGGAATATCCCCTGGAGAAGGAAATGACAACCCGCTTCAGTATGCTTGCCTGGAAAAACCCATGGACAGAGGAGCCTGGCGGGCTACAGTCCAGGGGGTCCCAAAGAGTTGGACACGACTTAGGGACTAAACAACAGCAATAACTTAGCAGAGTCTGGCTTCCTGCGGGGTGGGGTGTCACAGAGCAGCCCCTAGCTCAACATCGAGTTACTCCATGGCCTCAGCAGGGGGTGTCCTTCCCGCCAACCTGCCTTGGCCAGCCACCCAGGGCCCCGCCGCATCTCTCTCTGTGCTCTGCACACCGACCTGGGTGTCCAGCCACCGCCGAGGTGATCGGGAAATACTAAGGCTGTGTGCTTTCCTTGCCACCAAAATAATCACCAGGAGCCCCTTTGATTTGCAAGGAAAGCGGGGCTTCTTAATGTTCTTGCTGTCAGGCTGGCCCTCTGAACAAGCTCACTCCATAATTTAGAGTCTGAATCTCGTTTTAAATGGCAGTTAAAAATTGTATGTGGCAGTTCACAATGAAATTTAGCTTGACAGCTTGGACATAAAACTAAAAATAAATGACTTCACATCCAAATAATAAGTAATAACAATGTTAGGCTGCATAAGAATAGCAGGGCTGGATTCAAATACAATATTAATTTTAGGAATATGAGTGACTGGGGAGAGACAGAGGCAAAGAAACAAATCCTTCATATAGCAATCGTCTCCTCTTATCCCCCAGGCAACTGGCTGCCTTTCACCTCCGCGGCACAGCAATTATGTGGTGTAATGGAGGCACCGCAAATAAGCAGAAAGATTTTATTAAACCAAATGAGCAAATCATCTGCGTATTATTGCGATTTGATTGACACTGACAAGTGTTGAGCAGACTCGGATGTGAATATGATAAAGAAGCTTGCAGAAAAGCTCTTGATAATGTTACTCTTGATAAAGTTGCCCGGCCACCCTCTCTAAGTAAATAAAGGGGAGAAGAAGATGACGCATATTAATTCGCCCAGTTTGCAGCCTACTGGAGGATGAGAAGGGGGGGAAAAGAAAGTTGCAATGGGTTCAGCGTATGGCATTTTCTATGAATACCAAAATTGCATTCATGATTCGCATAGACTTTACGGTAATATATTAATATTAAAACTAAAGGTCATTCCACATAACAGTTAAGCTGCCTGAGCTTCAACCTTTATATCAATAACAGACTTGGCAAAGTAAGTGAGAGATATTTGAATACTCTAAAAAAATATATGTATATTTTTTTACTTGGGAAGATAGCTGGGCTAACATGAGCTCAGGTGGCCCCTCACCCACCTGCCTTCTCCAGGGACAATTAAAGGGCTACCTGGAGGAAGGCTGCATCTGAGACAGCTGGGGCTGCCAGGGAGGAGGTGATTAATTGCCACAGGCCTTCAGGCCCTCACACAGGGCTGCGTTTCACTAATGATTCCCTTATGAGCTGGCGGCGGGTGCTGCGGCCGATGGGGCTCTACAGAGTCAGCACAAAACTTTACTCGGCTGCTCAGGGCGCTCCGAGCAAAGGGCCTCCAATGAGGCAGTCTCTGTCGAGGACGATTTAGGGGAGACCTGCCTGGAGGCAGGGGGCTGGCTGCGATGACCTCTGGAGTGCCCTCCAGGGGGTGGTTTGCTTGGATTCTGTCAGCTGGGCTGGCTCCAGAAAAGCATCCTGGCCGGCTGGATGGGTGAGAGAGTGGGTGCCTAGACCGACTCTGAAGTTTTCTTGGAAGAGAAAAAAACGGACATCTGCTAAATTGAGAGGCTGCTGACATGTGGGTAGAGTGCCATTTCTGTAGAGTGAATTAAGTCAGCGTCCGGAGAAGGGAGTGTCTGTTGATGGAAAGTTTATCAGACCCCCATGGGCAGATGCCCAGGTCTGGTTGGCTCAGAAAGGAGGACAGAGAACCTGATGGCTGAGCATCACCACCTAGTGACCTTGCTGACAGCTTGAAACTGGCCACAGGTAGAGTCTTTCTACCATGGAAATCGGCAAATGCTTTAAATCGGGGCTCCTTCTCCACTAGCCAGTTTGCACACATTTTAGCAGCAGTCTGATGGCTGATTCAGGACGACATATGTGGGAAATTACACTTCCCACAAGTAGCTAGGTTGTTGCTATGTTTACTCGCTAATATGGACATAGAACATAGATTTTTTTCTAAAACAATTTATATTTATTGATTATATAAGTTACAGGTGTACAGTATAGTGAGTCACAATTTTTTTTTGGCTGCACTGTTCATTGGGAACTCAATCTTAACCACTGGACCACCAGGGAAGTTCTAGTGAGTCATAATTTTTAACGGCTATACTCCATTAATAGTTATTATAAATTAGCTATATTTGTGTTGTACATGCTCTGTCACTCAGTCATGTCTGACTCCTTGTGACCCCATGGACTGTAGCCCACCAGACTCCCCTATCCATGGAATTTTCCAGGCAAGAATACTGGAGTGGGTTGCCATTTCCTTCTCCAGGGGATCTTCCTGACCCAGGGATTGAACCTGAATCTTTCACGTGTCTTGCACTGGAAGGCAGATTCTTTACTACTGCGACCACCTGGGAAGCCCGATGTATAGTATAGCCTTGTGGTTTTACTTTCTTAAGATTTTTGGGGGGATGTGGATCATTTTTAGTCTTTATTGAATCTGTTTACAGTATTGTTTCTGTTTTTTGGTTTTTCGGCAGCGAGGCATGTGGGGTTAGCACACTGATCAGGGATTAAACCTGCACCCCTGAACTGGAAGGTGAAGTCTCAACCACGAGATCACCAGGGAAGTCCCTCTCTGTAGTTTATTTTATACATAATAGTTTGTACCTCTTAATCCCCTACTTCTGTACTGCCCCTCTTCCTACCTTCTCCTCAAATAACTATTAGTTTGCTCTATCTGTGAGTCAGCTTCTTTTTTGTTGTATTTGCTAGTTTGTTGTACTTTTTAGATTCAACATATTAGTGAGCTCACCTAATATTTGTCTTTCTCTGTCTGACTTATTTCACTAAGCATCATGCCCCCCAAGTCCAGCCATGTTGCTGTAAATTTCATTCCTTTGTATGGCTGAGTAGTAGAACATGGTTTCTTTCACACAGAAAATCTTCGTGAAGCCCCATCTGGTGCAAAGCAAAGGTCGGAGAAAGACTAGATTTAGCACCACCTAATGCAATGATTCCAACCATGTCTTTTGGTAATTTTCTGCCTGTTTTGAGAAAAGAATTCGGGCCTCTGACTTTTTAGTCTTCTCCCCGCCGAGCTGGCTCCTCTCCCAGGTGGCACTAGAGTGAGTGGCACAGGCTAAGACAGGTGGCTTCAGTGCCTGCACCTTTCTGGAGGAGTCCCTTGGCCACTGGCTCTCCCTCACCTGCCTGGCATTTTAAAGTGTTATAACTAGAGGTCTGGTCAGACTCCCTGACAGTCTCATCTTGGACAGGTCGAATCTGCTTCCCCTCCATGACCTTCTGGCCTAAGTAGGGCTCTCATCTATCATCTGTTCTGGTCCCTCCTCGTGTCTCCTGGACAACAAGGGAAGCTCCTGGTGTAGCCACACTGGGGTGGGGGGTGGGGTGTGGAACAGGAGGCAGCTCGGGGAAGTTGAGGTCCCCTGCCTGATCACATACCACCTCCCCATTGTTGGGGCCCCCTCCAGGCTGTTGCAGAGGCAAGGGATGAATTTCCAAGGTCCTAAGGAAAGCTGGGGACTTCCCAGGTGAGTCAGTGGTAAAGAATCTGCCTGCAATGTGGGAGATTTGGGTTCGATCCCTGGGTCGGGAAGATCACTTAGAGATGGAAATGGCAACCCACTCCAGTATTCTTGCCTGGAGAATCCCCATGGACAGAGGAGCCTGGCGGGCTACAGTCTATGGAGTCTCAAAAAGTCAGACATGACTTAGCTGCTGAAATGCAGCCACAAGGGGAGCCAGGGCAGATGTACTTCTTCCTTTGGCTTCTGCCATTCCTGTCCCTCTCCAGACCAAAGTATGGAGCAGACAAGAACGTCCCGCATCTGACTGCTCTCCTCCCCACTCCGTCTCTCCCGTCTTCCTCCTCCACACCTGCCAAAGCCAACGCCTCTATCTCAGTGTTCTTAAAATGAAGTAGGTGGGTCATGACCAGCATCCATCAAAAAGACTAAAGCAAAAGCAGAATTTTAAATACGAGCATATACCACATATAACAAGGCTAAGAATTGTTCCTTAAAATTTGTTTTGATTATATGTACATGTGCCTGCACACGTGGGAGTTAAAACGGAAAATGAAAAGATGCTCCACATTGCTGATTATTAAAAAAAATACAAATCCAAACTACAATGAGGTGTCACTTCACACCAGTCAGCATGATCACCATAAAAGTCTACAAATAATAAATGGGGGAGAGGGTGTAGAGAAAAAGGAAACCTCCTACACTGTTACTGGGATGTAAATTGGTGCAGCCACTCTGGAAAACAGTATGGAGGCTCCTAAAAACTAGAGTTGCCATGTGATTCAGAATCCCACTCCTGAGCAAAGAGCTGGAGAAAACTCAATTGGAAAAGACACATGTACCCCAATATTCACTGCAGCACTATTTCCAACAGCTAAGACATGCAAGTAACCTAAGCATCTATCAATAGATGATTGGATAAAGAAGATGTGGTATATATGAACAATGGACTATTACTCAGCCATTGAAAAGAGTGACATAATGTGGATGGATCTTCAGCCTGTCATACTAAGTGAAGTCAGACAGACAAAGACAAATATCATATGCTGTTGCTTATATAAGGAATCTAAAAAAATGATGCAAATGAAACATCTTCTTTATGAAACAGAACTAGACTCACAGATATAAAGAACAAACTTATGGTTATCAAAGGGGAAAGTTGGGGGGAGGAATAAATTAGGAGTTTGGCATTAACATATACATACTTCTACATATAAAATATAACAGAAAAGAAACAAGGACCAGAACTGGAAACCCGCTCTAGTATTCTTGCCTGGAAAACCCCATGGATAGAGGAGCCTGGAGGGCTATAATCTACAGGATCACAAAGAGGTGGACACGACTGAGTGACTAACACAACGATACACAGCCCAGGGAACTAACCTCATCTATATAGCACAGACCTACTATATAGCCCAGGGAACTAACCTCAATATTTTGTAATAACCTATAACAGAAAAGACTTGAGAAAGGATATATATACGTATGTGTGTGCTGAGATACTTCAGTTGTGTCTGACTCTTTGTGACCCTATGGACTGTACTCCGTTAGGCTCCTCTGTCCATGGAATTCTCCACGCATGAATACTGGAGTGGGTTTCCATGCTCTTCTCCAGGGGTCTTCCCAACCCAGGGGTCGAACTTGCATCTCTTATGTCTCCTGCACTGGCAGGCTGGTTCTTTATCATTAGTGCCACCTGGGAAGCCCATGTACATATATATTAATATATGCATTGTTTATATAATATATATGATTTACATTATATACATTATGTAACAAATTATGCATTTACGTATTAATATATATATGCATACACATCTATTAATATGTAAGCTGAATCATTTTGCTGTACACCAGAAACTAACACGACATTGTAAATCAACTCTACTTCAATTAAAAATAGGCAGAATGGGGACTTCCCTGGTGGTCCAGTGGCTAAGACTCTGTGCTCTCAGTGCAGGGGATCCAGGTTCATTTCCTGGTCAGGGAACTAGATCCCACATGCTGCTACTAAGACCCAGTGCAGCCGAGTAAATAAATATTAAAAAGTAAAGTAAAAATATAATAATAAAAAAACCCAGGCAGAATGAGCCTGTGCTGTGGGGCCCCAAAGAACGTATCTGGCAGTCACTGTTCCACCCTGTGTTTTCCTGCCCCCAAGCGACAGGCCGCCCACCCAGGGCTCACAGGGTCTCCTCTTCACAGCAGGAGACCTCCAAGCACGCGCCTCTAAGCTCAGCTCTCAAGAAGCTAACTGAAGAGATGAAACAACTCAGAAAATCTTCCCAAGACAAGTCTGGCTGGCCAGGCAAAACCAGTTTTGAATGTCAGACTCTGAGCGGGACTCTTAGTCTTGCTTTCTTCTGTAAACAGCTCTGACCTCTCCTCTCTCCTTAAGGAAGATTGAGGCCCCTAGCCTACAAGGGAGAAAACACATTTGGAAAAGGCTAAAGAAAAGAGGTGATTAAGAATATGACACATCTGCTGTCACATGCTAATTGTCCAAGAGGCTGTTTTGCTTTGACTCATATCCACTGGGTCCTCCTCTAGCTTAGCCAGCCAGCAGCCCATGGGTAGCGATGAGCCACACACATGCCAGGAGATGCTCGGAGCTAAACGGATCCACTGCTGAGAAGTCTCCGCCACACATCCTGGTTTCGGATGCCCAATGAGTCACACATGACTTCAATGAGCAAGTCCACGTGAGATTATAAATAGGACAAACCAGGGCTTCCCTGGTGGCTCAGTGGTAAAGAATCTACCTGCCGATGAAGGAGACATGGGTTCAATCCCTGGTCTGGGAAGATCCCATATGTCACGGAGCAACTAAGCCCGTGAGCCACAACTATTGAGATGTGGCAATATTAGTATACTATGTATACTGATTAGTATACGTACACTAATTGCAAGTACTGAGCCCCCAGGCCTAGAGCCTGTGCTCTGCACAAGAGAGGCCGCTACAGTAAGAAGCCCTTGTACCACCACTAGAGAGGAGCCCCCTCACCAAAACTAGAGGAAAAGCCCGCACGGCAACGAAGACCCAGCCCAGCTAAAAACACGTAAATGAAATTTTAATTTAAAATTTCTTAAAAATAAAATGTACAGCTCAGTATGATACACCAGAGTACTGCATGCTCTTTCACTAGGTCTTTACCTACATCCCATTAGTGCTAGTAAAAGTGAGAAACATACCCGTCAATATATTTAATGCCCTTCTGTTCAAGAATACACACAAGGATAATATCACTCCCTGTTTAATTTTGTATACTGGTCTGAGAGAAAAATAAACAAGGCTATATGTTTTTTGGAATAATAGGTCTTTAAGTTCTAAGAAATTCCAAGGGATAAAATCAGTCACATATATCTTAAATGTTAACTGCCATTTCCCTGTATTCTTCTGCTGATAGAATTAGAAACCACCCCCATAGTGTATCTGATACCTGTCAAGATGTATATAAGCTCCCCTGATAGTTCAGTTGGTAAAGAACCTGCCTGCAATTTAGGAGATCCGGGTTGGGAAGCTCCCCTGGAGAACGGAATGGCTAACCATTCCAGTATTCTGGCCTGGAGAATTCCACGGTTTGTATAGTCCATCGGGTCACAAAGAGTCGGACATGACTAAGTGACTTTCACTTTCTTTCAAGACATAGATATACTAATTCTTGCTGTCTTTACGTCCCACTGTTATCAAAACTTTATTTTGAACCAAGAGAATTTTCCCAAGGCCCCATTGTAAACACTGTTTTCCCATGGCTGACATACAGAACAAACTTTGTAACCTGGCACTCACACCTTATGTAAGCTGAGCCTGTGAGATTCTCTTAAACTTATCTATTCACTTGTACAAACATTCCATTAGAAAGTACCAGCATATGTGCTAAGACCTTAGCAAGACAAAGCCTTTCTCCTCTTAGAGTTTACTTTCCAGGAAAGGAGAGGAAAAAGCAAACAATTATAGACTGTAAGATGTGATATGAAAGAAATGTGCAGAGTGAGGGGATCGATTGAGGGTGGCTTTAAGGGGAGGTGTCAGGGAAGGCCCCATAGGAGGCGGCATTGGATTTGTGAGTCAGCTACAGCAGGGCCAAGTAAACGCTAAGAGGACAGAGAGTGCAAGGCTTTGTGGTGGGGAGTACCTGGCCTACTGACAGATCAGCTGAGCAGGCGGGGCGCACCTGAGAAGGGATGGACGTGGTCCGTGGAAGCCAGTTCACCCGGGGCCTGAGGACCGCAGTGAGAAATTCACCTTGTGTTAAGAGCATCTGAAGTCAAAGATCACTCCTTTGCCTTTATTCATGTGTGTGCTGCACTGTGCTGAGTTGCTCAGTCGTGTTCAACTTTTTGCGACTCCACAGACTGTAGCCCACCAGGCTCCTCTGTCCAGGGGATTCTCAGGGCAAGAATACTGGAGTGGG
The DNA here is from genome assembly GCA_007570785.1 of Antilocapra americana. Lineage (NCBI taxonomy): Eukaryota > Metazoa > Chordata > Mammalia > Artiodactyla > Antilocapridae > Antilocapra > Antilocapra americana. Next base: position 2,039,830 of record ML663568.1, on the reverse strand, counting down.
TTGCCATTCCTTCCTCCAGGGGATTTTCCCAATCCAGGGATTGAAGCCAGGCCTCCCACACTGTAGACAGAATCTTTACCGTCTGAGTCACCAAGGAAGCCCAAGAATACTGGAGTGGGTAGCCTATTCCTTCTCCAGGGGAATTTCCTGATCCGGGAATTGAACTGGGGTCTCCTGCATTGCAGGCAGATTCTTTACCAGCTGAACTATCAGGAAGCCAGTCTACTCATAATTGCCCTCAAATAGGGGAAAACTCATATTCCTCACCTACTAAATGGATAAACAAACTGGCACAGCTGTTTAAAGCCATGCTACTCAGCAATAAGAGGGAATGAACAGCTAATACATGCAACAAGGCAGATGCAATTCCAATGCATTATGCCAAGTGTATCTGTTATCTATGTTTGTACTTAGTCGTGTCCAGTTCTTTGTGACCACATGGATTGTAGCCCACCAGGCTTCTCTGTCCATGAGATTTCCCAGGCAAGAATACTGAAGTGAGTTGCCACTTCCTCCTACAGGGGATCCTTCTGATCCAGGGGTCGAACCTGAGTCTCCTGCATCTCCTGCATTGGCAGACAGATTCTTTATCACTGAACCACCTAGGAAGCCCCATCTGTTATCTATGCTGTTTAACAAATCATCCCAAAACTCAGAGGAGGCAACAAATATAATCTTACCGTGTATCAGAAAGGAAAATTGGAAATATCAAATGAGAGGGACAGTAGCCCATTGTCAAAGTTGCAGCTATTTTGTTTCACTTCTAGAGAGAAAGTGAATGCAGCATCATTCTTCACAACTGCCTCATTCGTGGAGGTCTGCAATGTGGTAGAGATAGAATCACGTAATTCAAAATCCTTGTTAATCACTTTCTTCTTGTTGCTGTTCAGTTGCTCAGCCGTGTCTGACTCTTTGCGGCCCCATGGACTGTAGCCTCTGTCCATGGGGTTTCTCATGCAAGAATACTGGACTGGGTTGATATTTCACTCTCCAGGGGATCTTCTTGACCCAGGAATCGAACCCATGTCTCTTAAAGCTCCTACATTGGCAGGTGGATTCTTTATCAGTAGCGCCACCAGGGAAGCCTTAGTTACATGACTGGAAGCAAAATGTACTGTTTTGTTGGGCCATCGGGGAAAAGAGAACATCCCCTGACACGACACAGTCTTGATACACAGGAGATGACGTGTGGCTGATATAATCCTTGGCTGTGAGTACAGAGCCATGGAACCCAGTGCTGGTTCCCTGCTGACACCTGTGGGACCCCAGACCCTCAGTGCCTCAGAGCTTCCGTTTCCTTCACCCGCATTAGTTGTGGCTGGGACCCAGTCTCTAAGGCTCCTTCCTTCTGTGAGTTATCAGCCATCATTCTGCGACTGGACCACATGCTGCTTCTTGTGTGATGCTCTTTCCTGCCTTCCCAGGTAGGGCTGGGGGCTTCTGCATCCTTCTAGCACATCCATGGGACTTCCTGGGGCCATTTGGGTACCGCCTGCATGAATCCTGCTCCATCTGCTGGCCACCTGCTCCACCTGTTTAATCTCTTCTGTCAAATGAACTCACTTCTTAAAAACTTAAATTTGAATACATTCATTTTAAAAGTAAACTTTACGTCACAATAGCAAGTGGAAGAAAATTGGTGAGACTAGACAATTTGCAGCCAACTATAAAATGAATACAATGAGGGCAGAGTGATGGTGCCAATTACAGCTGGAAACTTGGGTCTAAGTCCTTTTTTTTTTTTTTAAGATGGGGGCTCTATGTATTTTCAATTTTTTAAGTGATTGAAGAGCGGCAATAAAGACCTATTAGCACCAAACTGAGGTGTTCTCCCTGCTTTAACTAAAGGCTTAAAAGATAACTAAAAAGTGAATAACTTTGTCCTTTGGTGATTTGGGGTTATTTAACGCCATGTCTATGTACCATCCAATACCATTTCCCATTACACAGTGATATGTCCTCAATAGGGTTTCCCAGGTGGCTCGGTAGTAAAGAATCTGCCTGCCAATGCAAGAGACATGGGTTCAAAAAAAAAAAAAAAGAGACATGGGTTCAATCCCTGGGTTGGGAAGATCCCCTAGGGGAGGAAATGGCAACCCTCTCCAGTATTCTTGTCTGGAGAATTCCATGAACAGAGGAACCTGGTGGGCTACAGTCCCTGTGGTCGCAAAGAGTCAGATGTAACTTAAGGATGGAGCCATGCAAACACACATATGTCCTCCGTATTTGGGGAAATGTTGAAATTGTCATGCATTATAATTATCTCAGTTGTCTCCCTTGACCTGCTCCCGGAGAGCAGGTGGGTTCTGGTTTATCGTCTCTGCATCCTTACCAGACATCCCTTTACCTCCTTCAGAGGACTTGGGGCACCTGGCACAGGCCAAGCCCTTAGGGGGTGTGAGAAGGAGAGAATGAGAGGAGGGATGCTACCATCATCAGTGAGGGTGGTATTCAAGTTTCATCAAGAGTTCTGTCTGAAGTACTAAAGAGGGGAAATTAGACTACAAAGGAGGATCTGGCCCAAGTTCAGGAATGTTTTGACGTGATTTTCAGAGCTATGTTAAATCTCCAAGTGGGTTTAAGGCTGCAAAACAGCAGCTACCCAGAACCAACACTTACAGCGAAGGGGCTTCCCTGGTGGTCCTGAGGTTAAAATTCAGGACCCTCTGCTCCCAATGCAGGGGGCCCGTGTTTGATCCCTGGTCAGGGAACTAGATCCTATGGACCGCAACTAACATCCTGCAAGGAAGATCAAAGGTACTTTAACTTTGATCTTCATACTGTAACTGAGACCGCATACTATAACTGAGACTGAGAATGGCCAAAAAAAAAAAGCTAAAAAAACCCCCAATCTTGCCTATATAATAATTCCCTAAAAACTGAATTAAACAAAATAAAGAATAAATAAAAGCAGTGAACATTCTGGATTGAAATTTTTTTTTAAATTAAAAGACATGGAGCTTAGGGTTTTCAACTTTTTTTTTCCCTTGAAAAATGAGAGCATCCCCTACAGTGTGTCAACACAGGTAGAAGGTACCTTAAAAGGCTTGAAGGGCCGAAGATACCTTGTATACCTCTGCTCAAAGCAGTACTTCACCACAGTCAAGAATTAGAAACAAGCCCAATGACCATCAACTGATAAACAGGCAAACAAAATGTAGCTAGAATATTACACAGTCATGAAAAGGGACGAAGCACAGAATGGCATTGAAACATGTTAATTATCATATGTCTAATCAATCGCCAGCCCAGGACTGATGCTCGGGGCTGGTGCATCGAGATTTCCTGGAGGGAGGGAGGAGGGAGGGGGGTTCTGGAGGGGGAGCATATGTAAACCCATGGTGATATCATGGCATTGTATGGCAAAACTAATAAAAAAAAATAAACAAAAGAAAAAAAAAGAAAAGAAACATTCTACAGCATGGCCAAACTTTGAAGACATCGTGTTAAATGAAAGAAGTTGGATACAAAAGGTCACATATTGTATGATTTGGTTTACATGAAATGTCCAGAAGGGACAGATTCATGAAGACAGAAAGCAGATGAGTGGTTGCCAGGGGCTGGGAGGAGAAGAGGATGGAAGGCTGCTGAAGTTTCCTTTTGAGGTGATGAAAATGTTCTAGAATTGATGCAGTATGTGAGTGCCATCACAATAAAGCTGTTACCAAAAAGGCTTGGAGGAGCACAGCTTTGTAAACCAGCTGCGAGGGTAATGAGGTTTGTTTAGAGCTGTGGTCCTCAGGCCTGACTGCTCATGAGAATCACCAGGGGAGTGTCAGGAACCAATGCCAGCCCCACTTGGACTGCTCACATCAGAAACTCTGGGGCTGCGACTGGCCTTTACAGTTTTTAAATCTCCCCAGGTGATTCTGAGAGGCAGGGAACACTGGCTCAGGAAACTAGCAAATACAGATGCAGACTTGACAGAGATGCATGTCCTTGCTAATGACCAGAATGGCCCACTTTGCCCTGTCCCTGTCAAAGCCCCCTCTTCTCCATTTTGCGACCTTTGAAAATAAGTCAACTGCCCAAGAAGCTATGTACTCAACATTCATTAGTCATTAGGGAAACACAAATCAAATCCACAATGAGATACCACTTCACACCCATGAGGATGGCTATTATCAAAAGATGCGAAAGTGTTGGTGAGGATGTAGAAATATTGGAACCCTTGCGCAATGCTGGCAGGAATGGAAAATGGTGCAGTCATTATGGAAAACAGCATGGAGGCGCCTCAGAAAGTTAAACTTCGGGACTTCCCTGGTGGTACAGTGGTGAAGAATAGGCCTGCCAATGCAAGGGACACGTGTTCAATCCCCGGCCCAGGAAGATCCCACAGGCCTCGGCGCACTGCAACCAAGAGCAGCTCCCACCCTGCAACTAGGAAAGCTCGCGTGCAGCAACAAAGACTCAGTGCAGCCAAAAATAAATAACAATTTTAAAAAGTTAAACATAGATTCTTTTGTAACCTTGCAATTCCACTCTTAGGTATATATCCAAAAGAATTGGAAGCAGTTAAACAAGCTTACACAGGTTCACAGAAGCATTATTCACAATAGCCAAGAGGTAGAAACAACCCAATTAATCACCGCCAATGAATGATTAAGCAAAATGCAGCATATACGCACAATGGAATATGATTCAGCCTTAAAAAGGAATGAGATTCTGACACATGTTACCACATGGATAAACCTTGAGAACGCTACGCTGAGTAAAATAAGCCAGACATAAAAGGGCAAATATTATGTGATTCCACCTATCTGAGATACTTAGAGGCAGCAATTTCACAGAGACCAAATGTCGACTAGGTTACCAGAGGCTGAGGGAAGTGGGGAGTTATTTTTGAATGGGTACAGAATTTCTGTTTGGGATGATGAAAGAGTTCTTGAGACGGATAGTGTGATGGTTGCACAAAACTGTGAATGTACATGAGGCCACGGAACTGCATAATGGTTAAAACGAGAACGTCTGGACTTTCCTGGTGGTACAGTGGATGCGAATCCGCGTGCCAATCCAGGGGACCCATGTCTGGGAAGACCCCTGGTCCCCAAAGACTCCACGTGCTGCAGAGCAACCAGGCCTGTGTGCCGCAACTCCTGCGCCCGAGCGCTGCACCCGCTGCAGCCTGCGCGCCCAGAGCCCGCGTCCACAAGAGCAACCGCCGCAGAGAGGCCCCGCGCGCCGCTACAGAGTAGCCCCTGCTCCTCGCAACTAGAAAAAGCCTGCACGTGGCAACGAAGACCCAGAACAACCAAAAAACAAATCAATTAAATTTTTAAAAAGCAGCAGCAGTGGAGGGGGACCTTTCCTGGTGACCCAGTGGCTAAGACTCTCTGCTCCCAGTGCATGGGGTCTGGGTTTGATCCCTGGTCAGGAAACTAGGTTCCGTATGCCGGAACTAAGAGTTTACATGCTGCAAACCAGTGCACGCTACATTAGGCCCGGTTCATGCTAATTTAGACCCAGTCAGCTAAATTTAAAAAAAGCAGCAGCAGCAGGGGAGGGGTAGGGCATGCACCACCCTGGGTTCAGACCCTGCGACGGTGGGCTGCCAGCTTCATCTCTCTGCACCTCGGTTCCCTCACCCACAAAAGCAGGATAACCATAGGGGCCACCTGTTTGGGATGTGGTGCAGACTGGATGAAATAATAGGCAGAACACTCAGCTCAGAAGCTGGTATACAGTAAGTGCTCAGAAACGCCTATGGGTGTCACCACTATCATTACAGCATCATCATCCAGACCCACAGTGATGTGGCTGCCTTGACTCTGACCTCCATTCAAAAGGCAGTGTGTGTTTGGGGGTGATCAACATGTTCTGGCATCAGACAGTGGTGATGGCCACACAGCTACCATAAAGCCATGCATTTTTACGGAATGTAAATTGTATGTAGACAAAACAGCTAGCTGTGCTGTGCTCAGTCGTGTGCGACTCTTTTGCAAGCCCAGGAACTGTGTAGCCCACCAGGTTTCTCTGTCCATGGGATTTCCCAGGCAAGAATACTGGAATGGGTTACTATTTCCTCCTCCAGGGGATCTTCCCAACCCCAGGGATCAAACCTGCGTCTCTGGCATTGGAAGGCAGATTCTTTACCACTAGCGCCACCTGGGAAACCCAGAGAACCTACAATCACATAGTAATGTAGACACATGTAAGAATAGCATAGTAGGAAATACATATTTGCTAAGCGGCAAAGTCAGGACCACACGGCAAAGAAATACTTGAGCTGCTGTTTGAGAAGAATCCCAGTTCCTGGCATCAGTGACCAGCTGGGGCTGGGTCTTGGGACCTCAGTCACCTCTGTTCTCTACCGAGCTGCCCTGCCATGCTTGGGGGCTTGTCTGCCTCCTGAGAGGCACACAGGGGAGGCAGGCAGGAGTCTAGGCCTTCGGGAACAAAGCCGGGATAGACCCCCCCCCCTGGGGAATCAGTGAAAGGGTCAAGTTCACTGACATTACAGATCCACAGTCTGTGCCCCTTCCCAAGTCACACCTACCACCTGTAGTGTTCCCTCTGCCTCCTGCGGGGAAGCTCTCTTCTCAGATGTCAGGACAAACCTGCAGGGCAGAAGAGGGGTAGGAAGACGGTGATGACCAGCTCTCGCAGCCCCGGTTTCCTCCTTACTGGCTCAAGAGCCTGTTGGGATGGGGAGGGGTAAGGCAGATCCCTGGGAGAGGCTGCAGTCCCAGGTAAATGCTCAGAGAGAGCACCTGCCTCGTGATGTTAAGCAGCAGCACCTGCCTGGGCAGCGGGCGCTCCCACACCTTCCGTGTGCTGGGCAGGTAATTTCTACCTGGAGGACTCAGCAACCCCAGCTTGGGGTCTGAGAGCCCAGCTGGAGCAAGGGTCTGGAATTAAGCACTTGGCAAGGTGTGGGAAGAATTCCAGGTAAGTCGCTTCAGTTGCGTCCGACTCTGGGCGACCCCGGGGACTGTAGCCTGCCAGGCTCCTCTGTCCAGATTCTCCGGACAAGAATACTGGAGTGGGTTGCCATTTCCTTCTCCAGGAGATCTTCCCAACCCAGGGATTGAACCGTGTCTCTTCTGCCTCTGGCAGTGGCAGGTGGGTTCTTCACCACTACACCACCTGGGAAGTCCTCACAGTGCTGGAAATAGATGGTGGAGTCTCAGGTTTCTCAAAACTCAGACCCTGGAATTCTCTGAACTGGCTTAACAGTTTCCCTCCGGGGCAGGAAAGACAATCCACCCCCCACCAACACCGTGAAGACTGTGTGATAAGGTGGAAACCTAGCAACACCCACCCTGAATCCACCTGGGCAACAGTGGCTGGAAAACTTGCAAACTATAGTCACAAAACAAATGAGTTGGACAGAGGAAGAGAAGAACCAACAAGTCTGTTCAGTCTGGAGGTTCAAAAAGATGAATGAGGGAAAATCACCCCAAACAATGCGAAAAATGTTCTTATGATTATTTAGGAAAGCTATTATAGTATGCTTTAAATATACACTGTTCATTGTATGCACATCTCAGAGCATTTGAACTTTAAGAGGTGAGCTATTGTAAGTCACCTGACCTTCGTAGTTTATCTATTCAGTCTCATCTCCTTTCAGAAATAGGGTGAAAGGAGCTATATCTGAAGGCTGAGCCTCAAGGTGTTCGCGTGATGGGCTGGAGGTCAAACAGCCAGCTGGTGGCTGGGCCTCTGATTCCAGCTCCTATGAAGTTTCCACTAATATTTAAGAGCCTTTTGATGGCCAGATGGTGGGGGAAATGTTGAGAAAAATTATAGTGAGTCTTTGTATTTGGGATTTGCCAGCAACTTGCTGTGTAACTGATGAGCTGACTTCTCTCCGGGCCTCTGTTTCCTCATCTGTAAAATGGGGCCAGAAAAAGCAGCCTCTAAGACCTCTTTTTGCTCCAAGAATGCAGCAAAGATTCGTGAATAGTTTTTCTAATTTCTAAAGCAAGGTAGGGACTTCCCTGGAGGTCCAGTGGTTGGGACTCTGCACTTCCACTGCAGGGGGCATGGGTTCAATCCCTGGTAGGGGAATAAAGCTTTCACATGTTTTGTAGCTCTGCCAAAAAAATTAAAAAAGCAATATTTCAATTAAAAAAAGAGGCAATGTAACCTCTCCTCACCTAAGCATTATTGGGGGGAAATAAAAGACCCATCTGTTTTAAGCGGCACTTTCTCCCCAAAATGTAACTTTGATTCTGCTGTCTGAAATCAGCTCCTACTTCTTATGCAGGACCTCAAAGTTATGAAGTTTCTAATTCCAATGTCTTGGCTATTTAGGTGTTAGAGAATTATACAATATTTCTATGACTCAAATCAGGCTTTTGGCTTTAAGACTGAAAGGCCTGAGTATCTGGGCTTTTGTTTTTTTAAAAGAAAAATGACGAATATCAGCCCTTAGAAAAATCAGCTCACTTGGAGACCTCCATGGCGTTATTGCCTCCTTTAATATTGCTGACAGTCTCTTGCAAATGTATCACAAGTTGGCATTTATTAGTGCAAGGCACAAGTAAGGGGCATGTTATTTGATTTGAATAACAGCTTGGAGCTACAGTTTGAGTCCAGAAATATATTAGTCAGAAACAATCTCATTTAATAACACAGAAACTAATAAAAGAAAAGTATTCCAACTGATTCAGAATTGAATTTATGAATATTGCTTTAGCAGGATTAATGATCAAAACCCCAACCTGTTTGTCACGTTATAACTGACTTTTCCATTTAAATGCAAAACCAGAAGTCAATGAGTCCGAAGGATTGTATATTGCTTTGAAGAAAACCAGTTCATTTTACATGTAAGCTTCCAAATTGGCAATAAACTTTAATTACAGGGTCAGATAATCAAATTATAATCAAATAGCCTCACATAAAAATCTATGTTTGAAATTAATGAGATACAAGGCTGCCACTCGGTACCAATACACCTCTGTATCTTACTAGCAGACATTTCATTTTCATTTAAAAGTCACCTTAAGGACTTTCTCCTCAATTTTCACCATGTAGCTTAATTTGATTTAGAAAACATTTCCTTCTTAGACCATACAGTCCTTTGGATTTTCAGACTCATCTCTGCCTTTCCCTCCTCCTCTCAACCTTGGGGGAGGTCTGTTTTATAATTGACAATGGAATTTCCAAATGGGCGCTGTTGGAAAAATTTCCAACTGCGGGATGAGTATGTATCTATCTGTGTTGAGAAGAACCTTGCCCCCGTGTCGGGTGTCATCTGGCGTGGGCAGCATTCAAACCGTGGACTAGGGTCACCTGGGAAATTTTGCCAGAGAGGGGGAAAAAAATGCACTTGCCTTAGAAATACTTAAATTGTTTTGAAATCAACCAATCCATTGACAACTGAATGACATTAACACTTAACACCTGCCTCCTTATCTCATTAGCTTGCAAACAAGAATGTGGAGTTGTATTTTAAAACCTCTGTATTTTATCTTTAAAAACCAGCAATGTCTTTGTTTTCATCAGTAATAGTTTCTTTTGGGTCAGAATGATGAAGAGCCAGCTTCTGGGGCTTCCTTTTACTGGCAGGTAGGCAAGCTGGGACCAGGGAAAAAGACTGATGGTTTGACAGGCACAGAGAGAGATGCCGAGAAACAGCTTTCTATCACTGACATGCTTTCTCTTTCTAAAAATTAGACTTTTGAGTCTTTCCATATTATGCAATAAATGAGGCGCATAGTACCTGACCAGGTTGCCAGCTTAAAAAATCAACAAACATCAATTTTTAGCATAAGTATATCCCAATTATTGCTTGGGACACACTTCTGCTAAAAATATTCATTCATGAAATTCAAATTTAACTGGACATCTCGTGTTTTTGAGAAATCTGGGGATCCTAATCTGTAATAATGATAATAAAGTTTGGTATCTTCTAAAAACATTAAAAGGGTTTCATGGGGACTCCATGAATATTTCTAAGACTATAGTTACCCAGGGCCACCCTAGCAATGCCGATTCACTAGGCCCAGGATTTGGCCTGGGAGTTTGTATTTTGACAAGTTTCCCAGGTGATTCTTGGCATTGGACAAGTTTGGAAAACACTGCAAATATCTGTCTCAACCCCTCTGAGAAGGAGGTGGTGATGGAGTAGGGGAGGTAAGGCCAAACGATGCGTTCCCAGCTAGGGAATTCATGGCCCAAAAAGAAACAGGGAGTGTTTGGCTGTCTTCAGAACCTTGCACCAATCCAAACGCCTGCCTCAGAATATTTTATTTCACTGTGGCACAAAGTTAAAGGTTATTTGCCTTAGAGATGGACAGGTAGAAGGTGAGTGGCCATGTAAGTTAGTTCTATCAGTGCCATTACGATCTTTGCTGTTTTGTTTGGCATGCTCAAGGGCCCTACTGTGAGCTATGTAAGTGTGAAGCATCAATCACAAGCATCGAAAAATCCAAGCATCTGCCTTGGGTTTTTCATTTGTAATAAGGACATCCTCCCACCTCCAGCCTCCTCCATGGTTTTACCACTAAGACACAAGAGAAACAGAGGAACTGAAAGCCTTTGAGAAGCTCCACTTTGGGCTCAGTCCCAAGTGTGAGGGGGGAGGGGGATGTGCCACACGAGCTCTGGTGCGCCGCCCCCCACACCGTGCCCAGGACCCCTCTAGCTCATCCTCCACAGCGATGCACAGGGACACGTGGAAGATGCTGCCCCACACTGCAGGGCAGGGAGGAGAGCACCATTTCAGTGTGAACCACGGCCTGTGTCTCACGCCCACTCCCTGTTTGACACATACACATTAAAAACAAACTGTAAGGATGACAAGGTGATGAGAATATTCAGTAAAAACAGAGAGGACCATGGGGCACGCCCATGCTGCCCTGCTCTGTGCTGTTACCTCCAGGGCAGGAGCCGTGGGTTTGAAGTCAACATTTATCTCCTCCTTCTGCCCACCAGCAGAGGCATGAATCAACACATAAGAGGGAAGTCCGGTTTCTCCTGCTCCTGGCTCCCCCTTTCCACCTCCTGTTTTGAGTGTCTTCTTGCTCCCCAACAACCCTAGCATTCACATTTTATTTGCTTAGTACAAGCAGCCTCTTTCGGCCAATGTGGACCAACCACTGGGCTAGCAGTCAGAAAGGGAAGGCTCCCTCCACCGCGTCTCCTGCCATGACCTTGGGCAGCCCCCGTCTCTGCCTCACCTCTACTCAGGTTATGCTTGCTTCTGACATCCTGGGGTCTTCTGCCACGTCTTCCCTTTTATTGGTGACTGACGAGAGTGTCAATTAGGCAGGTTCTAAGATCAAAGAAGCACAATTTAATTTCTCCTTTTCACCTGAAGCAGATTATGCCTGCCCCTTCTCATATGAAAATTAACCCCTAAATGACTGCCACTGTGCACTCCTATCTTCACCACTGCTTGACTTGGCTCCGCCCTCTATGAACCCAACGACTAGAGAGATAACAAGGAATATGTTTCACTTGTAAAGCAGATGGTCTACAAGTTCTCCCAAAGCCACTGACCCAGCAGATTACACCTCATGTGATCCCGAGGGGTGCCAGGATTTTTCCAAAGACCTGATGAATGAAGTTGCTTCTTATTCTGTTCTGAGGAATCCAGAGGAACCCGACTCAACCTAATGAGATGAACAGGAGAAGGCAAAGCATTCCTGGGAACAAACTGGACAGGCTATGGAAGAAGGGAAAACAAAGCCGGGATGATAGTAATCATGGCAAGTGGTGGCATTTGGGTGATGAAGATGAATAAATTATCCTTTCTTCCTAATCTGAGACTTTGGCGATGTTCTATTGACTACATTCGCACCAGGTCTGAAACATGCTTGTGGAGTGTCTTCCAGAGACATCGAGTCTAAATCACTCACAAGGTAAGGAATTTATCAAAAACAGTTCTGAGCCACTCTGCCCCCTCTAGGTGTGGTGTTCAGCCAAGTACCCCTTAACTCCGAGGAGCCTCACTCGGTGTCACAGCGAGTTCTTTCTGGAATAGTGAACACTCAGGGCCCCTAAAGTAGGATTTTGGTTCAGACGTGATGGGAAATTCTGGGAGATGGATGTTGGATGGGTCTCTTAGGCCCCGAAGGTACACACCCTCTTTGATCCAGAAGTTCTATGGCTAAGGGTTCATCATAAAGAATATGTGTATAAAGCTTACAGTTGTGAAAGCTTGGGAATCTTGTATAGAGCAAATTATGGCTCATTCCTATGAAAGAATACCCTGAAGCCATTCAAAATCACGTAGAAGAGGACTTCCCTGGTCGTCCAGTGGTTAAGGATCTGCCTGCCAGTGCACGGGATAGGGGTTTGATCCCTGGTCTGGGAGGATCCCACACGCCCCGGGGCAACCAAGCCCGTGTGCCACAAGTACAGAGCCTGTGCTCTGCAACGGCTGAAGCCACCGTGAGAAGCCCAAGCACCGCAACTAGCGAGCAGACCCTGCTCACAGCGACTAGAGAAAGCCCGCGCACAGCAAAGACCCAGGACAATCAAAATAAAGAAATACCACCTAGAAGAGCAGGCAGGGACATGGGGCTATGGGCTAGTGACACTAGAGCACAGGGTTTACAAAGACAAAAATAGGGCAGGGCCACGTTACACAGTTAATGATGGTCATCTTCGGTTGCGGAATTATGAATGCTTTCAATTTTGTATTCCTTTCCGCCCCCCCTTGTTTTCCATGTTTTCTTCACAGAGCTAATATTTATTTTGTGTATATATATATATATATATATATATATTTTTTTTTATTCAGGAAAAAACGAATTAAACTTCTGAGGGGAAAAAGTATTGAACAGGACAAAAATCTTACTGACGCTTAAGGAACTTTCAGCTTCCATTTTGTCTTGAGTCTCAGGATTTTATGTGCACTGTGTATGGAGGCTGTTCCAAGCTCTACAACCACTGGCAACCTGGGACTTTCTCCTTTCCTCTTTCTTGACCCATGTGGAAACATTCCAGCCAACAAGAGGAAGTAGCAAAAGTTCTCTCTTCTGGGTCAATTACAGGATCTTTTCAGACCTCACCTACCCCTGTGCTTCCCCGTGGAACCTGGACACAAAGAAGGGGCTGAGTGTTTGCTGAATGAATGAAAGAAAACGCCATCTTGCTATTTTGAAGGCTTTCATTTTTGTTCCATTGTTAAAACCTGGTGGAGGGGGGCGAGTTGAAAAAAAAAAAAAGACATTTAACTCAATTCATAACAATCAGGGGTTTAAAATAGAAACTCCCAACCAATTTTGGCTGAAAGGGTTCTAGAATAATCTGAACAGCTGCTGTTGTAGACGCAGCCTGAAACAAATAACTTCCAGCAAAGTTCCAAGTCTGTGTTGAATAAACGTGCAGACGGGGGCAAGGGCTTTAATTAGCATTAATTGCAGTGCTGGCCGGCTGTGTGTCGAAGCCTGGCGGCGAGCATCCTTCCGCAGGCTGTAGATGGAGCCATAACATTACTAAACTGCATCCCCGCACGCAGGGTGGGGGTTTTGTGCCTGGAGAACCAGATGTGTGGAAGTTTTTCCGCTTCCGTTTCTGAGTGTGAACAACCAGCGAACTCAGACCTTCTAATTTTCTCCGAAGCTGACTGTGTTGGTTGCAGCCCAGAAACTGGTGTGGGGGTGGATTCAGACTCCACGTGCCCAGCAATTAGCACCTTCTAGCACCTTCCCCTCTGACAATTTCTCTGCTCCAGGGCATCCCCAGGGCTGTCAGCCCCACCTGGGCTGATGAATGCATTTGGAGCAGCAGATATGGTCCTGCTCATTGAGATCTCTTGCCTTCTATCCATAAGAGCCACTCACCCAAGTGGCCCGGGCTGCCCAGGGCTCGCCTGGCGTCCCAGCCAGAGCGGGGCTCAGGGAGGGTTTCACACCCACAGACAGGGCCTTGGTGAGCTGGGCAGGCCTCACCTCCCCAATCCCACTGAAAGGGCCAGACTTGATGAACTAGAGGATCCCTGAATGGTCCGACTTCAAAACCCTCCCTGGTTTGGTTGATTGCTCACATTTCTTTCTCTTCTCTTTTCTGTCTTCAGGACACCTCTCCCTGGCTTGCTTTCTCCTCTTCTCTCCATCTCTCTCTGCCGTCTTCCCCTCTCCACTCTGCCTTCTCTCTTTCCACACACAGATCCTTGAAGCCAGAGTCAAATCTTGAATCAAAGGCCATTTCACATCCACTGTGCTGTGTTTTCCTACTGACTTTGCCACATCTTATCAGGTCACTTTTTTCCTCCCAAATAGTCCACGGCTGCCACCCTGCTGTCCATGAGGAAAGGCCCACCTTGGCTTGACACTCTCGGGTGCACAGACCGCCTCCTCTCCTGCCCCACCTGGGACTCCCAGGCAGCTGCCTTGAGTCACACCTCCCCTCCATGGCTGGACTCCCACTCGGCTCTCCAGGCTAACAGCATGTGTTCCCACCTCTTTTACGCTGCTTTCCTTGCTTGCCTCCAGTGGCATTCCTCTTTCCCGTGAAAGGACTTCAGGATGGCACATGTTTTATTTCCTTTGGATTCTGGCTGCTGGAGGGCATGTCTGTAAGATGAGATACTCTTTAAAGGGTTTTCGTTGTAGTACCCTCTTCCCAGGCTTACCCTGGCAAGAGAAGGGCTGTTGACCAGGGTGATGAGCGGCCAGGGTGACTTCCTGTGCCCTGTGCGGAATGGGGAGGTCCTTGACAAAAAGTCGATAGCTTCAGATCACCGTGTGTTGGTGGAAGAGGACCTCTTCCCATCCCTGAGGTGAGATGGCAGGTCCTCAGGCCAGCTGTGCGGAGCGCAAAGGGAGCAGTGAAGAAGATGGGGGATGTAGACACCAATGGAGCCTTGAGAAGGGGTGGTGCCCTTGCCCCATAGTAGGTGGGAAACCAGACAGCTTTGTTGGATCTGAGAGCAGAGGGCCTCTGAGCCTGAGGGCAAACCAGCTATAGGACGGGTCTGGGTAGAAAAGGCCTTATAGAGTGAGCTTCCAGTCTCCTGGCCTGGCACAGGAGAGACACGGGACAGACAGACTCGGGCCTTGTAGCGGAAGCGGTCGGTGTCCCCCAGCCTCTGTAGTTCTCGGGCTGCACCTTCTCCTTGCCTGCTGGCCTACCAGCTGCCAGCCCCTGTGTCTCCTTGCAGAGGGATTCCCCCGGTTGCTCTGCCATGCATGTGGCAGGCCAGTGTGCTGGGAAAATGACACCGCAGCAGCCCCGACGTCACCACTGATGGAGCGGATGGACCAGTACCCCAGCTCTCTCCTCCCTCACATGTACTCACCCTCCACTGTTCCTCGGAGTTCCCGGCAAGATTGAACACCGCTTGCCCACTGGGTACTGTAATAACATGCTCTGTGGCGGCTTCTTTCCCTTCCCTGCCTGTCTCACTGCATACCCCCTATGACTGGGGGTATCACCTCCAAATAAACGATTGGCCTGATTCTGGAGAAACTCAAACCAATACAAACTCAAAACAGGCCCTTGGGCAGGAACCAAGGATGATGCAGCAGGAAGCCTCAGGGCCTGACATAGGCGTGGAACTCTCCCAGGGGACTCTGCACGGGCAGGTGATGCCCTTGGGCCAGATACGCGCCCTTTCCCAGAATCTATGTCTCATAAGCCTGCTCTTCCTCTCCCCACAAAAACACTGCAGAAACACCAGCAAGAAAGGGAATGGGGGCTTGTGCTTTAAATTGATTTGTTGAAAGAGGAGAACTGCATGTTCTTTTCATCTGCATTTGTGGGTGCCTCCTCCAGCTGTGGCCTTTACCTGCTTCCCTCTCCATTTGAGCTGCCTGAAGGCAGGGAATGGGCCTTGCTCTGCTTGGGGCTGCCCGTTCTCCGGTGTCTCCCATGAGGGACACTTGAGCCCAATTCAGTCCACTGGGGAGTGTGACAGGAAGTGCCGATGGCCCTAAGGAGCAGAGAGCAGCCCAAAGCTGACTAGTAGGGAGGTGGGGACCTCAGCCCGCTAGCTGCAAGGAACTGAACTCTGCCAACAACTGAGTGAGCCTGGGAGTGGATTCATCCTGGGTCTCCAGCTGAGAACCCAGGTCAGCAGACACCTTGACTTTTGCCTCGGGAAACTTGGAGCAGAAGAACCAATCGAGCCCACCTCAAATTGTGACTTGAGATAATAAATTCGGGTTGCTTTAAGCTACTACGTTTGGAGACATTTGTGGCAGCAGCAATACAGAAATTATAGAAAAACGTGATGGTGGAGTGTTGAGCACGCCCGAGTCTGGCCAAACTCACGGCCTTGCGGGCAGTGACCCGCGCTCTTGGCTCACTAAGCCTGACCTCCCGGATTGTCGCTGTCCCTGGCCCAGGCCTGCTCCCGGCCGCCCAGGTGACAAACAATGTTCTCCTTCAGCTGCCTCTGCGTTGATGTTGCTTCCCTGCTGCCCAGTCCTTACCTCTGTGGCCCTTAGCGCTCAGTGTGTGTCCTGGAAGAGTCGTACAAAGTATACCACTATGCCAGTAACGATGAGGAAGTCTGGGGGCCGAAACCACACAGGCCGTATCCAGGGCATGGTATTGGTGGGAGCCACGAGCAACGTTATCGAATGATTGACTTTCTGTGGTTCCGGCCAGAGCAGGAATCCAAGCCAGGACCCTTTGAGGAGAAGGTCATAGTTGTCCTCTATGATCCCTGTAGGTCAGCAGACATAGCTCTGGTTGCTGGGGGCAACCAGAAACGCTGGATCATTGCCACAGAAAACATGAAGGCTGGAGATACAATCCTGAACTCTGACCACATAGGCTGAATGGCAATTGCTGCTCGGGAAGGGGACGCCCATCCTCTTGGGGCCTTGCCAGTGGGGACCCTCATCAACAATGTGGAGAGTGAGCCAGGCCGCGGGGCCCAGTATATCCGAGCCGCAGGGACCTGTGGCGTGCTGCTACGGAAGGCGAATGGGACAGCCATTATCCAGCTACCCTCTAAGAGGCAGGTGCAGGTGCTGGAGACACACATGGCCACAGCGGGCCGAGTTTCCAATGCTGATCACAACAAACGAGTCATCGGCAAGGCTGGGCCGAACCGCTGGCTGGGAAAGCGGTCGAACAGTGGGCGATGGCACTGCAAGGGGGGCTGGGCAGGCCGAAAGATCCGGCCGCTGCCCCCTATGAAGAGTTACGTGAAGCTGCCCTCAGCTGCTGCCCAAAGCTGATATTCCTGGACTCTAATAAAATGGCCCCAATTAAAAAAAAAATTATAACAACCCTGTGCTACTGTGTGTGGCAAACTCTGGCTGAAACGTTGAAATGCAACCTCTACAGCAATGCCCTTTGTGCTTCGGTCCATCCTGCAAAGCCTGCAGGTCACACGTGCACTTCCTATGTGGGTGGCTTGTTAAGGATAATAAGCGAATGAAGAAAGCTGCAGGCTCCTTTGGGTCTGAAGGGAGACATGGATGTGGATCTGGGGTGGCTTTAGCTGGTTTTGGTATGATGTGGGGGTGACCTCTGAATCAGAGAGTTTGACGGCCATTTTCTGACTTCATTTCTTCAAGGCTTCTGGCAGATAGAGCGCTGGAATCTGCCAAGAAGGCAGGTTATGTGGGTAGAAGAGGTGGTCCAGGGATAAGACTTGAGAGCACCTCAGCTGTTTCATCTCTCTGTCCAGGTGGGATGATGCCCTGGGGTTTACCTTCAGGTTTTCTTCAACTCTTTTGCTACTCTTGACCCAAGAACAGGGTACCTGGAGGCAGGGACGGGATTTGCTTTTCTTTCCCAATTCAACTTCTCTGTTTCAACAGGTTTTAAGCTAATGGCTGCCAACTGGGACTGTTCATATACCTCCCAGGGGTTGTGGTAGGGAACAGGGGTTCACACTTTGATTTCTGCAAAAAACGTAAGCAGCATTTTCAGCCCCCAGATGGAGGAAGTGGGAGCTGGTTTCCTTCTTCATCGGGGAGCTCTGTGGGACCAACTTCTTGTCTGGAATGTAAAACCCTTTCATTTGGCTGGACTGTCATGTCTCTTGCTGCTCAACCTAGAAAAACTGTGAACTAGGAAAGCAACCACGTGTAGGCTTGGGAAAACTGCCTCTGCTAAGGTTCAGGGGAGACTGGCCGTGGGGTGGGAGACCGGAGCCCGCCTCACACACATCTGTCCTCTCTGGCCCTCGGCTCCCTCCCAGGTGAAGACACTTAGCCTCCTTAGATAGCTTCCAAGTTTCCTTTTGACTTTAGAATTCTAGGTTTGAAAAAAAAAATCTGGTAGAACAGATACTAGCTGTTGACAGCAATAATCTCTGCTGGGGTGGGAATGGGGAATAGTATTAGAGATTAACTTCCCAGGTCAAATTTTAGAAAATATTTAAAAATAATTTTTGGATCATGTGCAACAAAACATTAATTTTTTAAATTGCATTTTTTTTGTTTTCCTCTCTAAAAAATGTGCTTTGTAAAAAAAATTTAAAAAAAAATAAAAAAATAAAAAATGTGCTTTGTTATGGAAAATTTCAAACATATATAAAAGTATGGGGTAACGAATTCCCACATACCCATCACTCAGCTTCAACCATGGTTGGCTCAAAGCCAGTCATTTCACCAGTATCCCCACCTACTCCCCCCCTTCTGTCTTATTTTAAAGCAAATCCAAGACATAACATCATTTCACTCAATACAGCATGTATCGCTTTTGTAATTAGAAATTAAAATGTACCTGAGGCATTCTGAAACTAAATATACCTCCATACTCTCCTGCAGAAGCACCACAATAGGAAGGAAATAAAATGTAACTGTTAGTCTTCTGGAGAGCTGGAAAAAATCTGTTCTCTACCCATGATTGCCTAGCAATGTTTAATCCAAAGGAAAGATTCTCTAACAGTGGAATTTAATTTACCTGTATTGAGGGACAGGGGATGAGGGAACACTGTCAGCTACTCCACTGTGTAGTGTGTAGAGCCAGTCCTGGCAGGGAATGGCTTGTCCATTATCTTCCCCAACCCTTTTGCACTGTATGCGTCAAATCCCACAGTAAATACTGAGAATTATTTTAAAGGATCTCTCAGGAGTTTGGCAGCCTCTCTCCTCCCATTCAACAGTTTCAAAATCCCTGTTACTACCACCACCCTCATCAGATTTTGCTTATTAAAGGTCCACTTGGACTCATAGCCCCACCTGTTTCCCACTGAGATGGGTCCTTGACTTAATTTCGGGGGTGAGTTCTCCTGCTTTGCTCATTTGGATTAGAAACCCCATGACGTTCGACCTGGTTTACGTTTTTCCTTTTCTCTTTTGAAACAATAAAAACGTTTCGTGGGGATTCTGGACTACATTAGAGGGTCGTTTTCAATTTTCATGTGAGACATATGGAAAGACTCACCTCCACTTACAGTTTATTCCCTGAGACGGTCTGACCCGCAGCCGACACTCCGAAATGGAAAAGACCTTCCAGGCAGTCAGCATTTGAGCATATTTCCCACCCTCGGCCTATACTGACCTCAGCTCAAGTCAAAACTCACAGGCAAACTAGACTTGGATGATCCAGGACATGGAAACTTTCAATCCTGAAGTGTGCCCCCTCCTCACTGAGACTGGGGCTCCCCAAACTCTTAAAGTGAGATTGGGCCTGAGCCTGGGGGTGGGGAGTGGGCTGCTACAGTGTTTCTTCTATTTCTCTTCTTTGGTAGAGGGAGTTTTCCTTGCAAATACAAATCTAAATTGCTCTAGCACAGACAGCTTTAATGCCTGAGTAAACGCTTGACCTTTGGTGAGTTTCCAGAATTGAGGTGTTCGGGTCTTTTGGCATCTTTAGGAAATGGGCTTGTACCTGAAAGGTTAAGGGGTGACAGCGGTAAATACAGACAGGATTGTAGAAGCTGAGAGTCACAGGGTGGGGAGCTGGAAAATTTGGTCCTGCAGTTCAGGCTCTCCAGCCTTTTGACATGGGGATTAAGCATGGCCTGCAGAGGCAGCCAGCAGTAGGGAGATTTTAAAGGAAGGATTCTTTGGGTGGAAGCAGATCTGGCAAGGCACAGGGAGAGGATTTTTGAGAGAGAAAGAAGAGACTGAAGGCTATTTTGGGGGATAGGTACTAGGGGAGAGTGGGGGAAGGGAGGGGACAGATGGAAAGATGAGTATCAAGAAGCTTTGTGGTGGATGAACCTGGAATCTCTGCAGCTGCTTTTCCCAGGAACCCTGATGAAGATTTTGCTTTCTTCTCATTTGCTTTCAGTTGTTGCCCCTGACACTGACGGGCTGTGATGCTGATGGGAGCCTGGAGCCTAAAGGTGGTCCAGATCTTTTGGGTCACAGGAGAGGGTAGAAAAGCAGGGTGCATCTTGGGAGACAATGGAGGTTTCACCATGAAATAGATTTTGGCCTTTTGTTGGACTTGACCTACCCCCTTCCCTCTTTGACCAGGCACGGGTCATGGGGTGGCTGCTTGCATCCAGGATCATCAGGTGCATTCCCAGCATCACATGGAGAATGGGTGTTGCAGGAAACCAGTGATGTGCTGGGGCTGGCTTTCCCAGCCTTGCGTAAAGGGCTGAGCCGTGCTGTGCTGTGCAGGCGAGGGGCGGGGGGGGGGGGGTGTTGGTGCTGAGCAGCGCAGGACAAAGGCACATGTCAGCAAGTCCTCCACCCGGCGGTCTGGGGGACTTGGCAGACCAGCCGGAGTTTCCTGGCATTTGGTTCTGAAGTAGGTAAGGCCAGCTGGCTTCGGAGAGTTTTTTGTAAAGCTTATGTCAGTCTGTGTCTTGGGGTCCTGTTTGCTGCCTGGGGGGTGATGGAGCTGGCTGGCTGAGTCCCAGGTGTTCCTTTGGGGGCCCATGTGGAGATTCTGGACTCCGACAGCATCTTTCAAGCCAGTAGAGGATGGGGCGGGGGGCAGGGGCAGGAAGGTAGGGCTGGGGCTAGAACACGGTGGAGTGGGTCTAACAGCCGGAGCTGGTCTCTGGGGCTTAAACAAGCCAAGGAATTCTCACTGACCTGGAGAACAGACAGGGGGTGTTCCCTTTTCTCTCCTACTGTGAAGTTTTCTGCCGGAACCTAGCCCTCCCTGGGGCGCTGGGGTGTGAGGCATGCTTTGAAAAGGCATTCTTGACCCAGTACACCCACACAGGCTTTTTCTCTGGAAATAAAAAAAAATACTCCAAAGCCCAAGTTTTATGCAAACACTTAAGAAGGCAGGCTTTCTGCCTCTTCGCATTACTATCACTAGACGGACTCCATTCCAGGTCCGGGCTGGGGGGATGGGGAAGGCTTAGGGTTTGCCTCCAAAACCAGGGATCTGTTCCAAGTGATGCGTGTGCACACTTGACTCCCACTGCTCCGGCCTTAAAGGTCGTTCACATTTGAAAACCTCAAGTTTCTTCTTCTCTGGAGCAGAGGGTTGTTTTTCCAGGGGCCTTTTTTCCCAGTCCTTCTAGTGCTGCTGGAATGGCAAGGACCCCCCCCCCCATGCAATCAAGGGTGAATGGGAGAGCACCCCACCCACGGTCTCAGGCACGCTAAGACAGCCTGCTGCTCCGTCTGCCTCCGTCACCCCGAAAAATAAAGTCCCCGGGGGCCAGGAGGTCGCAAGAGTGGCTGATGCCTATGCGTGCTTGCCGTGTGCCCTGCACTCCTCTTGAGTGCTGTAGCATGAAATAGCTGATTTTAGCTCCAACTAATGATGACTATTTATGATCCTCACCTTGCCGAGGTGGAAACTGAGGCCCAGGGAGACAATGAAATCAGCACAGATAGTGCCACCAGGGCTCAGGGGGAGCTGGGATTCGAACCCATGTTCTTCGCACGTCTCTTCGCACCTGCACAAACCGAGCATGGTGGGAGGGCTTTGGCTTTGCGCGCTGGGATCTGAAGCTGCGCATCTTCTGAGGAGGAGCCTTGCTGGGGCGGGGGGAGGGAGGCGACTGGAGCCAAAAGCGGCGCTAAGGCAGACGCCGATGGAACTAGCTTCTTCCTGGAAGCCTAGTGGGGCTCTGGAACCAATGAAGTCTTAGAAATGAGCAGCTTGGCGGCCGCAGGCTTGGGCGTAATTGCCCCAGCCCCACCCCGCCGTCCCCGGGAGCCCAAACTACACCCATGGATGAAGCGGCTTTCATTATCTTCATCCAGCGTTCGCCCCATGCCAGGCCCAGGTTGTGGGGCTGAGGACAGCGAGGAACAAGACGCATCCTTTACAGACGATTCTCAGGCCATTACATCCCGTATTTGATGGGGAGGGGTACAAAGGTTGGTGTAAACGCCGCCACTGTTGCAGCTCTTTGGCATCTTGGGAGGGTTCCACACGGAGGATAAAACGCTACTGCTGTTTGGAGAGACCCCTGTAATGGGCCCGTGGGCCTGAGAAAGGCTGGAAGAGGAGCTTTGGACAAAGAGGAGTTAAGCTGTGCCATGTGCAAGGAGTTATGGACTTACCTTGCTGAGGCCTTGGGAAGGAGTAGGAGACAGGAGTGAAGAGCTCTCCCCCAGCCCCAGTTATATCCTTATAGCTTACCTTGCTAGGATCTGTGGAGGGTCTGAGGCAGGCAGTAGTTAATGAGAGCTAGCAAAACTGAGCCCTAGAAACTTCCACTTTAGAGTTGTGTCCCACCAGTGCAGTAATTATCGCTGTGATTTCCTCCTCGCCCCTCTCTGCCCGAGACCTTAAGTGAGTGAAAGTCGGTCATTCACAGTAGTGCGCTTGAGAAATGCTGGCGTAGTTCCAGGCAGTGGCGTGCAGGAGGGGCCCGAGGCCGGCCCTAAGGAGGTAAATAACAACGGAGTAAGGGGCTGCAGTGACCAGGAACGGATGGTTAACAAACCCGGTCTTCCTCCAACCATCTCGAAAGCGTGGGAGGTGGGTGGGAGGGCGGTCCTATCGCTGCAGAGAGCCTGGGGCTTGGGGCTGGGACAGGGTGAGGTGGGTGAGGCACTGCCTCTGGCACATAGCAGGGTGTGCCCCCAAGCTCAGCCATCAAGATAAAATCATATTTTGACGCAACCTTTAAACTGTCAATGTACGAAAGTCTGATGAACAAAATACCAAAATTTTAAATTAAGATAGAGCCAGTGTATTAGGGATTATTCCTTTTGCCTCAGGCTGCAATATGACTGAGCAGTGCATTGTTATGGATCCTGTCTTTATTTAAAATGTTGATAACCCATTCATCATTGATTTTTTGCATTGATTGATGATTCTTAAAACCTTGCATTAAAATATGACTTATCTTGATGGCTGAGTTTTTGGCACACCTTGAAGGGTGCCCAGAGTGGATATCTTACTCACCTCACCTTGGTCCTGGCCCTGCCTGGGGACTTGAGGCATTTTATTTGGCCTTAAAAGAGTAAGTCATGAACCTGTGGGTTCATAGGGAAGGGCTGCTACGTGGGTGATACACTCTTGCAGAGTACCGTCTGAGACCAGTTCACTATTGACAGCTGTCTCTCCTCTGGCTGGTTAGTGCCGTCAAATGACAAAAATTAAACAGTTCAGTACCAGGTTTGATGTCCTTTATTCAAGGGAAAATAACCCATGGACTGGGGGAGTACAGTGCCTCACAAGCAGTGGGGCATTCTTCCCAAGGGATTTTGGACAACGGGGAGTTTTACAGATGTTAGAAAAGGCGATGCAGAAACGGCATGGTTGGCTAGGACATTGAGACTGTCCTAGGAAGGCAAGTGGGTCCTGTTTTGTAGGAGAAGGTGAGCTGGGTAAAAGTTGAGTTGGAGGGACTTCCCTGGTCCAGTAGCTAAGACTCCATGCTCCCAATCCAGGGGGCCCAGGTTCAATCCCAGGTCAGGGAACAACATCCCACATCATGCAACTAAGGGTTCACATGCTTTAAGTTAAAATCCTGCATGCCGAAACTAAGACCCGGCATAGCCAAAAGAGAAAAAGAGCCATCAGAATTGGAGGATTGGGGTTGGTTTCCTTGACATTGAGGTGTGTTCTGGTCCACTAGATTGGTCTGGCTATCATGGGTCCTGGTACACAAATGACCTTTACAAGTGCCCTGACTGGGAACAAGCCCATATTCACACATCATGAGAGGCAGCAAGGCTGGGGTCTCCCTGAGCCCAGATGGTGGGCTCCGAGCCAAGGGACCCAGTGAGAGGGACATCTTTTGGGAAGGAGGTTGATTTGATTTTGTCTCAATGAGAACTTTCTTTGGATCTCTGTTGCTCGACTTCACTGCACATTTCAAAACAACATTCTTTTATGAACAAGCACCAGGACATCAAATACTTCCACACCCTATGCTAGAAGTGCTTCAGGCCATGTTGCTCTTTTACTTTTAAATAGTTCCATGTAAAATCAGATGTTAACTCTCTCTGAATAAACCCAACTGGAAAGGCTTTTTCTTTAATAATACCAATGACAATCAGAACAGGTGCAAAGAATATGTGCCCCTAACTATAGAGCACGTCAGTTTAGAAGGAAAACACTTAAGTTGCTACATATGTAACAAATAATTCTTATTTATGGATGGTGAGAAAAATGAGCAACAAAGCTTGGAGGGAAAGTACAGCAGGAAATATATTAGAAGGAAGCATGATTTATGTCTTTGAATGGGGCCCATTTCTTTAATAAATGGATTTTTTTTTGCATCTCGGTCAACTGCAGCTCCACCCCACCTTTTAATTATTAAAGCTGGTGTTGGGTCCATCACAGATGGCAGCTTTTTGAAACCTTTCTTCAGCCAGCAAACGACGGAACAGAACTCCAGGGTTTGCAACTCAAGGGAGGTGTACGTACTTCTCAGAGTCCTGAGATTACAGAATGCTACAGGCGGCTAGGATCTTGGAGATTGACTAGTGCAGTATCACAGTCCCCATCTTGGTCCCCCTACACCCCCTCCATTTATGGTGAGGAAGATAACTCTGAGAGGAAGGAGTGCAGGCAGGATCACACAGTTGGCCGGTGGTGGAAGGGAATTCATGTCTAAGAGATGCTTTGTGGGAAGACGCAAGACCTAGAATTCTAGATTTTGTTTCTTTTTCCTTAAAGTACAACGTGAAAGAACAATGTCATTAATTGGTCTTGAGTATTGGATAGGTGTCCTTGATGATAACCCACGGAAAGCCTAGTGAAGTAAACGTTGTACATTGTGTCTGAGTCTTTGCGACCCCATGGACTGCACAATCCATGGAATTCTCCAGTCCAGAATACTGGAGTGGGTAGCCTTCCCCTTCTCCAGGGGATCTTCCCAACCCAGGGATCGAACCCAGGCCTCCCACATTGCAGGCGGATTCTTTACCAGCTGAGCCACCAGGGAAGCCTCATGAAAAGCCTGGGAGCACTCAAATCTTTGATTCCCTTCTCTGATGGGGGTGTTCAGTCATACGTCTTTTCACATTATTAATAGCAAGTTTAATGGAGGTTTTCTAGCCAGTGTTTCCCTCCAACCTGAAGAACTTCCTTTTGGATTCTTTGTAGTGCAGGACTGCTGGTGGCCATTTTTCTTACCCTTTATTTATACAATATATAAATATTTTGCCATCTTCTTGAAGGATGTTTGTTGATACTGAATTATGAGTTGACATTTTTTTCTCTCAGTGCTTAAAAAAATTCAATTTCTCTGTTTCCTGGCCTCCATTTTTGTCAAATGATAAACCAGAGATCATTTGTAGCATTGTTGTATGTAATATGTCATTTCTCTTTGTCTGCTCAATATTCTCTCTGATTTTTAGTTTTCAGCCGATTGACTATATGTCTAGGTGTGGTTTACTTTTATGTGTCCTGTTTTGTTTTCTTCAAATATTTTTTTCCATTTTGTTTCTCCTCTACTTTTGTTACTAGATTTTTTTTTATACTAGCTTTTTCCACTGAGGCCCTGCTCACTTTCGAAATTTTTTCCGCAGTGCTCCATAGAGTAGTTTCTATTGATACATTTTTAACCTCACTAAATCTTTTGTTATCTACAATCAACTGTGTATTTTTAATTTCAGATTTTAATTTTTGGTTCTAGGATTTCCACCTGCTTCTTTTTGTTTTTATTTCTCTGCCTAGAGTTCCTATCTGTTCTCTTATAATAAGCATGTTTTTCTTTA
This sequence comes from Antilocapra americana, assembly GCA_007570785.1. NCBI lineage: Eukaryota > Metazoa > Chordata > Mammalia > Artiodactyla > Antilocapridae > Antilocapra > Antilocapra americana. Next base: position 2,013,923 of record ML663568.1, on the reverse strand, counting down.
CTGAGCATAGTTATAATAACTGCTTTAAAATCCTGTCTGAGAATCCTAAGTTTTGGGCTATATTGGGGTTGGTGTCTCCACTGGTTACCTTCTCTCTTGAGTATGAATCACATTTTCCTGTGTCTTTGTAGGTCTAGTAATTTTAGATAATTTCCTGAATATTATGGATGAAATGTTATAAAGACCCTGGATTTATTATATTCCTCTGAAAGTGTCTTGATTTCTTTTTTGTTTGTTTGACTGCTTAATGTGCAGTTAATTGGGGGTGAATTCAAACTCCAAACTGTTATCTCTTCTGTGCTGGACAGCAACTGAAATCTCAGTTAACTTCTTTTATCCTTAGTTGGAACTGCTTGAAATCTGCCCCAAGGGTGTGTGTAGGTTGGAGGCATCCAGAGATTTGAGCAGTTTTTAGACTGAATTTAGGGCTGTCTCTCTGTGGATCTCTTCTTTTCTTGATGTTTCTCCAACTTTCTAACTGTTGTGGTCATCCTAACCTCCTCTGATTATTCATGCCTCTGAGATTAAGGGGCTGAGTTTTAGCCAGCTGCACAGTAGCTGACTAAGGCCTGCCCTCAGGCAAAAAGCTCTGTGTGTGTGTGTGTGTGTGTGTGTGTGTGTGTGTGTGATAGAGAAAGAGAGAAGTTTCTGTGTGTGTGTGTGTGATAGAGAAAGAGAGAAGTTTCTGTACTTTTTACCTGCTTTGGAACTTTCTAGTTTAGTTGTTATTCTGACATCAACACAGTGTAATCCTCTCTTTTTACCTTTTAAGGATATAAAATATAAATGTTCACAATTCTTTTTCCTTCCATTTCATAAAGATTTTTCTCTGTGTGTGTCATGTGTTCTAGCTGTGTCCTGTTGGAATGTTTTTCTACTGCATCACTCAGTTCTTCCCTTATTGGGGAGGAATCTGTGCTTGTGAACTTCTCTGTTTAAATCTCAAGGGATCCTCTGTCAGCTCAGAATCCTCTGCGAAGGACAGAGTGACACCAAGTTTGCTGGCTGATGTCTCGGGTCCTGCAACATCTTCCCTCTTGCTTATCCAGCTCAAGTTACTGCCTGACCTCCAGAGTTAAGTTCTCTCTACACTAACTGGGTATAAGGTGACGGTGGCCCTGACCCCTTACCACTTTCTGATTGTGGAAGTAAAATTGAAAAATGAAAAGAATTACCATTTCAAGGTGCAGGTGGTTTTATAACAACTATGCTCATGTTTGGGTTGAGGTGAAAGGTAAAGGGAGTTGGCCTAATTGTGGAGATGTGGTCAGTTAGGAGCAGATGTGGTGAATTTTGTTTCGTGGGCTCTGTTTTCACATATTGATAGTTTGAAGCTATACTTCTCTTCTGTAACCCAAGACTCGTCTATGGAAGGGTTTCTTAATATCTAAATAGCTGCAGGGCTTCAAAGAAGCAGAAAGTGAGAGAAAAAAAATGTTAGGCTATTCTGTAGTTTTAAAAATATTTATTTTTTAGAGCAATTCTGGGTTCATAGCAAAACTGAGTACTAAGTGCAGAGAGTATATGATTGTCTTCTCCCATCCCCCAACCCCTGGCACCTGCACAGCCTCCCTGCTATCAACATTCAGCCCCTGAGTGGTACATTTATTATGTTCAGTGAACTTACACTGACACATCATTAAGCCCATGGTTTACATTAGGGTTCACGCTTGGTGTTGTGTATTCTAAGGATTTGGACAAATGTATAATGACATGTGTCCACCATTATAGTATCAGAATAGTCTCACTGCTCTTGTAATCCTCCGTGTTCCCCCTGTTCATCCCTCTCTCCCCTGCTACCTCCTGGTAACTAAGGATCTTTTCTCTGTCTCCTTAGTCTTGCCTTTTATAGAATATCATACAGCTGGCCTCATACAGTATGTTGCTTTTTCATATTGGATGCTTTCACTTAGTAATATGCATTTAAGTTTTCTGTGTGTCTTTCCATGGCTTCCTTGGTTCATTTCTCTTTAGTACTGAATAAGTTTCCATTGTCTGAATGTACCACAGTTTATTTATCCAATCATCCATCGAAGGACATTCTTGTTATTCCAGGTTTTGGCATTTATGAATAAAGTTCCTATAAACATGCATATGTGAGTTTTTGTGTGGACGTAGTTTTCAGTTTGCTTGGGTGAATATCAAGATATACTGCTGGATTGTATGTTAGGAATACATGTAGCTTTGTAAGAAACTGCCAAACTGTCTTCCAAACATTCCACCAGAAATGTTTGAGAGTTGCTCTTTGTCACATTCTTGTCAGCATTTGGTGCTATCAGTATTCCAGATTTTGGCCATTCTACTAAGTGTATAGTGGTAACTTGCTGTTATTTTGTTATTTCATGGTAACATATGATGCGAGCATCTTTTTTTGTGCTTAGTTTCCATCTGATTATCTTCTCTGATGAGGTGTCTGGTTTAGATCTTTGGCCCATGTTTTAATTGGGTTGTTATCTCCTTATTGTTGAGTTTTGAGGGTTCTTTGTATATTTTGGATAGCAGCCCTTTATCGGATAGCTCTTTTGCAAATGTTTTCTCCCAGGCTGTGGTTTATCTTCTCATTCCCTTGACAGTGTCTTTTGCAGAGCAGAAGTTTTAAATTTTAATGAAGTCCAGCTTATCAATTATTTCTTTCGTGGGTGATGCCTTTGATGTTGTGTCACTGGTTTTAATAACAAAAACAACGACCACAAGACTAACCCAAAGTGGGATGTCAATGGCCATAAAAGCAATCATTTTGTATGGTAATGTTTTATTTGGCATTTGAGGATCCTTCCATGCAAATCATTCCCAAGGACATGTAATATGGAAATGTATATGTTTACAATTACTTTGTAAATGGTATAGCTATTTCAAGTGAGATGTCAAGTGAGGTAGAAGTAGATTAGGCTGCATATGTCCTGATTTGGGATTAGCAAACAGGAACTACTCTTTGAGCTGCTGCTCCTGACATTTTGCTTGAACTGAAAGCCAGGTCTTATCAACAGAGGTGTTTTACCATTCCCTGGGAAGCTAGTAATTGCATTCCATGGAACAGTGCCCCCCGGCCCCCTGCTTCTCTGTTCCCAGGAGTAAGACTACAGCTGCTAATGACTGTACTCTATAGACAAACTGAACATCAGGATTTGTAGTAGGGGTTGGTATGCCATGGCAAGCAATGATGATGATAGTAACAAGTCAGTTACCTTCCAAGGAGTTGGATTCCAGTGAAATACAACCAAGGAGAACTTTGGGAAAAGATATCGGCATTCCTGATCCAAGAGATACCACAGCTGGTGTGTTTATCAGCCGAGTGAGTTCAGATGGAAGGGTAAGTGACAAAGAACTCAAAGGAAATGGGGGACTTCTTAAAGGTGACATCAGGAACCGCCAGAGCATCACCTTCACTGTATTCTCCTGGTCAAAGCCCATCACGGGCACAGCCCAGATACACGGGGGAGGAAGAAAAGATCCTATCTTCGTAGGGCAAGTTTGTGGCTATCATTAATCCACTACATTTAGTAATTTCTTCCTGCACCCCATCTCTTAGACCATTGACATGAAGAACCCAGAATAATGGTACACTAACTATGGCTTCTGTGGGACTCTTTCTCTGTTCCCTGGGGTGAAACGGTTGCCCTCATAACCAAGATCTCACAGAACCTAAGACTGTGGACATGGGAAGCATCTATGCTGCAAGCATGCTGCTGGGAGTGGTGGTGAAGGGGGCATTCCTACATCTACCTTTCGGTTTCTGGAGCCACATATTTAGCTACTGGGGACAGAGGGCCACACCAGCTAGAGATTCAGAGCAAAATTTGTATCCTGGAGGACAGGACCTCAATTCACTCAGTTGTCTCTAAGGCATCTCAGCTGGGCCTGTAATGGGCCATTCCTTTGTTCTCAGAGGATGGCTGCCCCTGCACACTGAAATATTGGGCAGAAGCAATCACCCCTTCATTTCTGTGAAAGGCCTCCCTTGAGCTGAGGCATGTGATATGGGACTTTTTTGGTCAATCAGACATTGTTATCCCTCCAGTGGCGGAACTGGTGGAGGCACTCTGGAAGGGGCAGACAAACACATCTCCAGAGGAGGTATCAGCTCCTGGAAGAACAAATCCCTGCGTCCTCCAAAGGAGAAGGAGTCCAGTGGGTTCAACTTGCTATCATCAGTGACTGGCTAGTCTCCTTGAGAGATGGCACCATACTGAGGGTTCAGTGTTAATCTGGCTGCTAGCAGGCTGAGCAGTAGCGAGGACCAGCCGTGGTGAGAGAGAGGCCATCATTTGGGCCCACACACGGTCTCCATTCCTGTCCTTTGGGGCATCCTTAAGTGAGGCTTGGTGTGGCAGTTCACACCAACAGATCGGGCCTGCTGACCCATAAATCAAACTTGAGATTTTTTTCTCCCTGCCATCTGGTAGTAGCAAAGGCCCTTCCTAAGCCAAGAGACTGTAAGTGTAGGTTGAGGACAAGGCGCTGGTGTCACCCCGTCGGGTGGCATGGGAGTTTGGGCCATTTGTTTGTATATCTTACCAGCACTGTCTGGGCTGCCTGATCTTGAAAGTACCATTTCGATCATGCTGTGGACTGCTGTAGGCATGGGTACAGGCTAAGGAGACTCCCACAGGTGTGCACAGCTTTCGCAAAGTTGCAGAGCATGCAGCAAAAGAATACAGTGTACAGCTGAGGCAAGATGCTGGCGGAGTGAAGCAAGTTGAAGCTGTAGCAGAACTGGCCACCAGCCCCATCGCTGGCATCTGAGATGCGGTGGTGGGGATGTGAGGGGGACCCCAGAGGCAGCCGGTCTCTCTTCACCCCACCTGCTTTGGTTCTGCTATCCACAACTGATTTAGATTCTCTGCCCCCAACTCTAATCAGAGAAAACAGAAAGAGGAGATGGGGAAAGCAGAACAAGAGACCTTGGAGGATCTCTAGCCATGGAGAAACCACGTGACACCCACTGTAAACATTAATACGTTCCCTCTGTTAAAACGTTTGTCAAGTTTTCTTTTGTTGTTTGTGGTTCCCTAGGTATATACCCTAGAGTCAGGAAAACATACCTCTAAGGAAAAACCTGTACACAGATGTTCATAACAGCATTGTTCATAATTGCCCAGAAGTGGAAAAAACCTAAATGTCTGTCACTCGATGAGTGAATAAACAAAAGTGTGGTATAGTCATACAGTGGAATATTATTTAGCAATAAAATTGAATGAGACACTGGTGCGTGCTACCATGTGAATGAACCTTGAAAATCTTATGTTATTTAGTGAAAGAAGCCTGTCACAAAACCACACATTATGATTCCATTTATGTGAAATATACAGAATAGGCAAATCCACAGAGACAGAAAGTAGATTAGTGGTTACCTGGGGTTGAGCGGGGGAAGCTGGGAATGGATAATGATTGCTATGTATATGTTTTCTTTTGGGGTTGCTGAAAATGTTCTAAAATTCGATTTTGGTGATCACTGCAGAACTCTGTCATTATGTTAAAAATCATTTAACTGTATACTTTAAATGGATGAATTTTATGGTATGTGAAATACATCTCAATATAGCTGTGAATGATATACAAATGGAAACACAGTAAAAAGTAAGTTTTTTTTTCTTCTTCTAGCTGCCAATTCCCTTTCCCAGAAGCTACCACTTATCAACTTCTTAGATGTAGTTCCAAAGATGTTTTATTTATATTCAAGCACAGGTACATATGTGTTTTTACGTAACTGATTGCATAAACCAAACACTGTTCTTTACCTCACTTTTTCATTTAAAAATGTATTTTGGAGACATGAACAGAGAGGTGAATGCCCTGTTAAGATAGGGGCAGATAGAAGTAATAGGTCTACAAGGCAAAGAATGAGGAAGACTTACCAGTAACCTCCAGAAGCTGGGAGAGAGGCATGGAACAAACAAAGTCTTCCCTGGAGCCTTCACAGGGACTATGGTCCTGCCAACACCTGGCTTTCAGAACTCTGGATAAACATCTGTTTTTAAGCCAAAAATCAAACAAAAATATACGTTGGGGATTATCTCTAAGGTTGAATCCTCTTAAATAATCTAAGATATAATCTAAATTATATCTAAGTGACTCCTTTTAAATAGTGACATAGTGTTAAGTTTTGTGACTGTAAGAACCATAATTTATTGAACAAATTCCCAATTGGATATTTAGGGTGTTTCCAATTTTTTCTCTTTTGACAAATGATAGAATAAACAACCTTGTCCAATATTACTCCTTACATTTGCAAATATAACTCTGGGATAAAGTCTTTGAAGTGGAATTATTGGATTAAAAGATAAGTGTATATTAAATTTTGATAGAATTGCCAAACTCATCACTGTAGCAATTATGGGAAGTTACCCTCCCACTAGTAATATCTGAGTGTGTCTCTTACCCATAGCCCTGTTAGCACTATGTAGTATAAAATTTTTAATCTTATCAATTTGATAGTTGAAAATTTTATCTCACTGTGGTTTTTATTTGCATTTTTGTTATTATGAGCATGTGGACTATCTTTTCCGTGTTTAATACCATCATGAATATCATTACATTCAGTAATGTTATATTCACTTTATCAAGTCAGTTGTAGTTTCTTTTCAGTAATATTTACCTGTTTTTCAATATGCTGTTGTTCTTTTACTATTTAAGGCTCTCTTTATATATTAAGAAAACTAGCTATCTGCTCCATTTTTTAGCAAATATTTTTCCAAGTTTTTTCATTTCTTTTGATTTTACGTTTTTTTTCCTGACTATGAGGGCTTCCCTCATAGCTCAGTTGATAAAGAATCTGCCTGCAATGGAGACCCTGGTTTGATTCCTGGGTCAGGAAGATCCACTGGAGAAGGGATAGGCTACCCACTCCAGTATTCTTGGGCTTCCCTTGTGGCTCAGCTGGTAAGAATCCGCCTGAAATGTGGGAAACCTGGTTCAATCCCTGGGTTGGGAAGATCCCCTGGAGAAGGGAAAGGCTACTGGAAAAGCTACTCCAGTATTTTGGCCTGGAGAATTCCATGAACTGTATAGTCCATGGGGTTGCAAAGAGTCGGACACAACTGAGCAACTTTCACTATGAGGAAAATTTTATTTTTGAGTAGTCAAATATATTATTATTTCATTTCATAGCTCCTGGATTTTTTGTTATCGAGGTTATCTCCATCTGAAACTGTAAAAATAATTATTTCTTTAGTTCTAGTGTATTTATACTTTCATTATTTTACATGTATGTATTTATAAAATTTACTTTGCTTATGGTATGAGTTGGGATCCAACTGACTTTTTACTAGATGCCCTTTTATTGCTTTTAACATCATTACTGAGTGGTCTACTTTTCTCTATTATTTAATAAGCCACCTTTGCTGTGCCAACTTCTTGTTTGTATTTGGGTCTCTTTCTAGATATTCTGAGCCACACATTTCTGTAACAAACATTTCTTGATCATGGTGTATTTATATATATATACTACTAACAATAATATTTAAATTGTTGGTTGTTCAGTCACCAAGTCATGTCCGACTCTCTGCCACCTCATGAACAGCAGCACACCAGGCTTCCCTGTCCCTCATCATCTCCCAGAGCTTGCTCAAACTCATGTCTATTGAGTATTTAAATATATGTTTATATTTATATATATTTATGTTCAATTTTATTTGGTAACATTTTACTTGGAAGATTTTTGCTTCAATACGCATAAGTGAGATTAGTCTTTAATTTTCTTTTGAGTATGTCTGTGCAATGTTTATTGGGTTTGCAAAACCGTGATATATTCACTTCTTTAAAGATTATGGAAATTTTCACTCATATCTCTGAAACAGTTTGAATAGCATTAAAATTATCTAGTCTTTGAAGGCCTATTAGAATTCATCTGTAAAACCTTCTGGGTCTAGTACTTTTGGGGGATTAACCCTTTAACAACTTTATTTCTTCTATGGAAACTGACCTTTTAAACTTTCTATCTCTACTAGGGTTAATTTTGGTAAGCGATATTTTCTAGAAAATCATCCACTTTATCTAGGTTTTCAAATGTATCTGTATAGAATTGTGCAATTTAAGATTCTTGATATTTTAGAATAGTCACTGATTCAAGAGTTAAATCTCCAGTTATCATGTTTTAATCTGTGCTTGTGCTTGCTTTCTTTTATAATGATTAGATCTTTTTTGTTGATTTTATTTCAAAGAAAGATCTTTTTATTTATTAGTTCTATTTGGTTTTTAACTCAGTTGCCTCTGCTTTTATCTTTGCTATTTCCTTCTCTCTACTTTCTCAACTTTCTTTTCTAATTTTTGAGATAGGCATTTAATTCATTTATTACTTTCATTTTGATTTTTATAGATATTTCATCTATGCATTCTCTTTTTACCTTTGCTTTAATTGTATCTCAAAGACTCTGATACATACTATTTTCATAATCATTATTTTTAAAAGGAATTGTTTAATTTCAATTTATATTTCCCCTTTGGGTAAAGAATTGTTTAATAACTGAAAATTTTCCAGATGGAAGATTTTGTGCCATTTTATTTTATTTAAGCCTTATCACATTGTAATGTTGTTAGTTTGCATTATTTTTACTTAAAAAAACCTTATTGATGTTTTCTTGGTGACCTTACATATGGTTAGTTTTCATGAATGTGCCATGTATTTGAGAAGATAAAATATTCTCTTTAATAAGGGTGAAGGCTTCAATGTATATTCATAAGATCTACCCTGGAATTGTGTTGTTTATGTTTTCTAGATGTTTGTTTATTTAGCCCATTTGCTCTGTCTTGAACTAAGCATGGGTTACAAGTGTCTTCTAAATGTATTTCCATGTGTTTCTCTTCTGTATTCTGTATGAAGGCTGCCGCTGTGTTATTTGATGCAGTTATTAGTAGCTCTTGTATCTTCACTGTGAATTACAGCTTTTAGTTTTATGAGGTGTCCTTCTTTGTCTCATTGAGCCTTATTCCCTCCATGAATTTCATCTTGTCAAATATCAAGTTCACAGTCTCTGATTTCTTTATGTGCATTTGCCTGGTTATAGTTTTACCTACCCTTTTAATAACTGCCCTTTGTTTTAGAGTGTCTCTTACAGTATAGAATGGAATTGTTCCTTGAAGGACCATCTGAAAATCTTTTCTCATAAGTTAGTTAAGACCATTTACATTTATTATTATAACTTAAATACTTGATCTTAGCTCTTACTGCTTTGTGCTGCATTTACTGTGTGCTTTTCATTCTCTGGTCTGTTTTCTTTGCACCTTTTAGTTTTAAAAAATGTTGGTGATTAGAATGATTTGTGGTTTTTGTTTTAGTCTTTTCACTTATATCTTTATATAATGCCCATGATTGCTTTATTTAGGCTTCTGCTATCTGATTTGTCTGCTTTAAATGATATCTTTGACTCTCACCTTTAATCTTTGTGAAACCAAAATGAATTTATTCTACTTTCCCATTTCTTTCACCCTTTCCCCTCTTTATAAAATGGTGTTAAATCTACTTTACCAGAGCACAAAATTTTTTGCTGCATACTATTCTTCCATCTTGTTCCTTTATAGTTAGGTACAGTCAGTGCTTACCGCCAGTCTTTTTAACAGTTTCATCATTCGTCTTTTAGTTGGACCAAGGTGGTCTTTCAGTAGATTCCGCAGGAAGGACTTATTAGTACAATACTCCTGGAATTCTTGTCTGAAACTGTTTTTTTTTTTTTTTCTGTAAAGAAACACATGAAAAGATGTTCATGTTCAACATCATTAGTCATTAGGGAGATACAAATCAAAACCATAATGATGGGGAGAGAGATGGGAGGGGGGTTCAAGAAGGAGGGGACATATGTATACCTATGGCTGATTCATGTTGATACATGACAGAAACCAACAGAATTCTGTAAAACAATTATCCTTCAATTAAAAAATGAATGAATTAATAAAATAAAAACAATGATGAGATTCCACCTCACACTCATGACTATGAAAAACTTAATACTTTGAGTCTTTGCAAGTGTTGCAAGGATGTGGAGAAACTTGAACCCTTGACTACTGCCAGAGAGCTTCCCAGGTGGCGCTAGTGGTAAAGAATCTGTCTGACAATGCAGGAGACTTAAGAGATGCAGGTTCGATCCCTGAGTTAGGAAGATCCCCTGGAGGAGGGCATGGCAACCCACTCCAGTATTCTTGCCTGGAGAATCCCATGGACAAAGGAGCCTGGCAGGCTACCATCTACAGGGTTGCAAAGAGTTGGACACAGCTAACGTGACTTAGCATGCACACCACTGCTAGTGAGGATGTAAGATGGCTCAGTTGTTGTGGAAAGTAGTTTGTCAGTTCCTGAAGAAGTAACATAGGATTGTCACATGACCCAGCAATTGCTCGTCTAGATATATACCCCAAAGAGTTGAGAACAGGTACTCAAACAAATGTTTGTACCAAGATGTTCATAGCAGCAATGTTCACATTAGCCAAAGGTAGCAACAATCCCAATGTCCATCAATGGATAACAGACAAATTGTGGTCATTAATACAATGGAATATTATTCAGCCACAAAAAGGAATGAAGTACTGATAATCTTACAATGTGGATGAATCTCAAAAACATTATGCTAAATGGAAGAAACCAGACACAAAAGGTCACATATTGTATGACTCCATTTATATAAAATATCCAGAATAGGTGTGTGCATGCTCAGTCATGTCTGACTCTCTGTGACCTCATGGACTGTAGCCCACCAGGATCTTTGGTCCATGGGATTGTCTAGGCAAGCATATTGGAGTGGGTTGAAGATTCTCCTCCAGGGGTCTTCCTGACCCAGGGACAGACCTTCATCTCCTGCATCTCCTGTGTTGCAGGAGGATTCTTTACCACTGCACCACCTGGGAAGCCCCAGAATAGGCAAATTCATAGAAACAGAAAGCAGATTAGGGGTTGCCAGGGGCTGGGGTAATAGGGTATAAATGCTTACTCTATGTAGGATTTTATATTGACTAAAGGGTTTTGAAACTAGAGGTAGTGGTTACACGACAATGTACTAAACACCACTGAATTGTCCATTTTAAAACAGTTAATTTTATGTTATGTGAATTTTACCATAATAAAAATCAGCTTTCTTAGCTGAGTTGGATAAAAAAAAAATCCTTGGTTTTCACTTCGTCTCAGTTTTTTGATCAGTACTTTATGACTGTCTTGTGAGTTGCTCTTGCAAAATCTAATGCCAACCAGATTTTATTTTCTTTATAAGTGACTTCTTTTTCTTTTTCTTTTTTGGCCTGGGGGACCAAAGGGCATTTTTTCTTTAACTTTAATGTTTTCTTGTTTTATTAGGATATATTTCAAAGTTGACTGTTTTGAAGTAGTTTTCATACTTGGTGGACCTTTTCATACATGGTAGACCCTTTCAATATGTAGATTCAGGTATTCTTGAATTTCAGGAAAACATTTAAGTTTGCCTGTCTATATCGAAACTATCATTTTCTCATTGGTTCTACCTATTTCTTTAATTTTCTTGGCTCCTTTTACTTCTATCCACTGTCATCCCTAGTCTATTATTTCATATTTATTTTCTCTTAGGTACATTATAGTCATTTCAAGATTCATTTTGTTTTCCCTTCAATTTCTTTCCTAACATCAGTTCCCATTTTATAAGTTCCAGTTTGTATAGTTTGAGTTTTTAAACTCCCAATCTGTTTTTTTCCTATCTGCAGTTCCTTTCTAAATTATATTCATGTTGAAATACTGACTTAACATTTTCTTTTGGCATCAGGGCTGGTTTTATTTATTCTGGAGTTTTGTATCTACTGAGAAGTTTTTCTTAAACTTGAAAAGTTGAAATATAAATTCGGAAAGTAATTAGCTGATACCAATGCTTCACTTTTTTTCCCCCACAATCTTAATCCACCATCATTAAGAATCTATCACATGGTAGGGTTTATCACACCACTTACCAAAATCATGTCACCCTTTTTGCCATTTGATGAGTGAGCAACCCAGCTTCAGAGTCCCATCCTGATGTTCTGCTTTCTAGGGCCATTTCTGGTACCTACCCTTAGCCTAGGTTCCTCCAAAGCAGGGTCAGAAACAAGGGCTTGCAGCGGGTACTTTATTTGGGTTCCCAGGTGGCTCAGTGGTAAACAATCTGCTGCCAGTTCAGGAGATGTGGGTTCTATCCCTGGATTGGAAATATCCCCTAGGAGGAAATGGCAACCCATTCCCAGTATTCTTGCCTGGGGAAATCCCATGGACAGAGGAGGCTGGTGGGGTTGCAAGAATTCATGGGGTCACAAGGAGTTGGATACGATTTAGTGGCTGAGCACAGAACTTTATTTGGGAGATGATCCCAGGAAGAGGAGGGAGGGCCTGGGAGGAGTAAAACAGAACTAAAAAGCCAGTGCAAAGTTGCCTTTCCAAGTTGCTCATCTCTGTAAGTGGCGGGGCTTATTCTTGCTGGAATCCTATAGAAAGCACTTCAGGGTTTTCCATCTGAGAGATGAAAAGGGGGAGTAATCATCCCCTGGCTGCTGCCTCCTATTGGTCAAGAGCTTCCCTGGGGAGTTAACTTCCTCAGTTGGAATAAAAGATGGGAAGGAGAATTTGAGGTTCATACTCTTTTTCTGATAACTTCCACTGTTTCAGTAAAGAAGTCAGTTCTCAGTCTTAGTGTGGTCTTTTGTCTCTGACTTTGAAGATTTTTCTCTGTCTTTGGTTTTCAACAGTTTCTCCACAATGTGCCTCAAATAACTTTATCAAACTTGATCATATAGGATTAATTTATTCTTATAATTGTGTCTTATGCATAGTCTGGAAAATTCTTAGCCATTATCTCTTGGAATATTGATTTTGATTCTCTTTTTTTTTTTTCCTGTTTGGGACTTCAATTATGGGTACAGGCCTACTTTGTTTTAATTTACTGTGCTTTGCACATACTGTGTGTATGTGTGTGTGTGTTTGAAACAAATTGAGGGTATGTGGCAACCCTATATTGATCAAGTCTATTGGTGCCATTTTCCCAACAAGATTTTCTCATTTTGTGTCTGATTCACATTTTGATAATTCTCGTATTTCCAGCTTTTTCACTATTATTTTATTTGTTATAGTGACCTCTGATCAGTGATCTTTGGTGTTACTACTGCAAAAAGATTATGGCTCACTGAAAGCACAAATGATAGCATTTTTTAGTAGTGAAGTATTTTAAAATTAAGGTATGTATTTTTTTTAGACATAATACTATTGTACACTAAATAGGCTGTAGTATACTATAAACAAAACTTTTACTACACTGGGAAATCGAAAACTTTGTGTGAATTGCTTTATTGCAATGGTCTGGAATCAAACTTGTGATATCTCCAAGGTGTGCCTGTATAAACTTTCCATACAATCCCAGGTCTATTAACGGCTCCCTCTTTTTTTCTTCAGTATTTTCCATTTTTCTTTCTATGCATCCAAATTAAAAAAATTTTTTTTAAGTTTCCTAAGTCTCTCTTCAATTGTGTCTGATTTACTGTTGAATATCCACCTAATGAATTCTTAGTTCATGATGAATTTCATAGATGATGATCCCATTATCTGAATTACTTATGCGTGTTTCAATTGGCTGTCATCTTAGTCTTCAGTCATGTGGTCTTTTCTCCTTATGTGCCTAGTTAATTTTATGTGTATCAAACACTATATGTAAAAAAATATAGACATAATTTGATTCTGGGGTTTTTTTGGGGCTCTTAGTCTTCAGTGGACCCTGAATTACAATTTTAATTCTTCAGAGCCCTATGAGTTTGCTGGAAGCTGTATTCAGCTTTTGACCCTGTTACCCACGCTTTCAGATTGGCAACTGCATCTAGGAGAAAAGCAGCCTTTGGGAACAGCTCACTTGCTGGGCTCTCCTCTGTTTCCAGATCTTGTTCCTATAATTTCTTACAGCTTATGTAAGAGGAGCTTCCCAAGTTGCTCTTAACAGGAGAGTGATCCAAACTATCGAATTTATCATTCCTGGGGTAGAACTTCATCCTGCTGAAAACTTTTCTCATGGTTTCCTTATGGAAAATGGATGTAGGACTCTATTTTTAATTAAAAGTTGATTTGGATTTCCCTGGACTAGCCAAGGCAGATAATCATATGGGTGGGGAGGAATTTGGGTGGTTTTTAAAGACTTCTTAGGTTAAGAGTGTCCTCTTTTGTTGTTATAGTGAAGTGCAGTTTTTAAAAATAAATGACCTATGGGGCTTCCCAGGTGGTGCCAGTGGTAAAGAATCTGCCTGTCAATGCAGGAGACACATTAAGAGACACAGGTTTGATCCTTGGGTAGGGAAGATCCTCTGGAGGAAGGCATGGCAATCCACTTCAGTATTCTTGCCTGGAGAATCCCATGGACAGAGGGGCTAGCCTCTGGTAGGCTATAGTCCATACAGTCACAGAGTTGGACATGAATGAAGTGACTTAGCACACACGCACATGGATAATGACACCATCTTCTTTCTCTGGGGCCCATAGTTTTCAGCTGGTTCCTTCTTTATTTCACTATTATGCCTCCAAGGGAGACCTCCCCTTTCCAGAATGTCCGGTTCTCTTCCAGAAGAGGTGTCTTTCCAAGACTGCTGCCTCTGGTCCTCTGCATTTCCAGCCCCTTCCATTCACTTCCCCCGTGACCAACACTGTGATTCACCAGGCCTCAGACTTGTTCTCAGTATTTCCTCTCAGGGTGGGCTGTCTCCTGGGAGAACCTTAGTTGATACCATCTGTGTCCTGCCACCACTAGGATCTTGTCCCAGGCGCCTCTCTTACATTTAACCCTTGTCTTTCTTACTCTCTGGTGTGGGCTTCTGAGCTGATGTTTATTTCCCTCACTTACATATAAAGTGAAGTTTGTCGAATTTTCTTCTAGTTATATTGTAGGACTGGGTTTTTTCTTGTTGTAGTAGAACCCTGAACAATAAAAATATATATTTTGAACTTCTGAATGAAATTATTTTTTAGCTAACCTTATACTACTCAGTTCTAATTTCATTGCATTTTGTTCAGAAACAGACTGTAAGATTTTGATTCTTTGGAAAAAGAGACTTCTTTTTTTTTTTTTTCTTTTAAAAAGACTTTATTAAAGGTCTTTGCAGACCAACATTCAGATTCCAGATCCAGCGGCCAAGGAGACCTATTATGGGGCACCGGCTGGGGCATGGCAGGCGGCTCTGGCTTCCCACCCTTCTGTTCAGAGATGGGGGTGGTGGGCAGTATTTCATCTTTGGGTTCCACAATGCTCACGTGATCAGGCAGAGGCTTCTTAGGGCCAGTCTTACCAGTTGGGTCCCAAGGCAGCATGATCTTTACCTTGATGCCCAGCACACCCTGTCTGAGCAGCACGTGGCGCACAGCGGTGTCCACATAGTAGTTAACAGGGTCCCCACTGTGGATCATGAGGCCATCCACAAACTTCATGGATTTAGCCCTCTGTCCCCGGAGCTTCCCAGACACCACGACCTCGCAGCCTTTGGCCCCACTCTCCATGATGAACCGCAGCACCCCATAGCAGGCCCTCCACACAGCAAGGCCTCCTAGGAGCTTGTAACGTAGAGATTCTGCCTGGGCAATGGCACACAGTCCTCTTGTGGCTACCTTTTCAGCGTAAAGCTCTACACTGCCTTCAGGGAAGCCAAATCTCTTCTGAACCAGGGCAGTTAATTCTCGGATCCGCCGGCCCTTCTCACCAAGTACATTCTGTGTCCTGGTGGCCAAGATAATGATTTCTGTCCTGGCTGGTGTAACTCGGACTTCAACTCCAGAGTACCCATCTTCAGCCAGCTCCCGAGTGAGAAACTCATTCAGTTCAGCTTTGAAGATGCCATCAGCGACAAACTTCCTCTTCTTGGAAATTTGCACGGCCATCTTGCCGCCGCGAGCCGCTGAAAGGAAAGCGAGACTTCCTTTGTGGTTGAGTACATGGTTAAATTTTCTTTTAATGTCCTACATGCATTCTATATCCATTTGAATTTAGTAATTATACTGAATAAATCTAGCCTTTTCCTTATTTTTGATCTATTACTTTCTTGAAAATTAAACTCTATTAAAACCCATGTAGTCATTATAGTTCTGTCAGTTACTGCTTCATGAATTTTGAGGCTATATTATGAAATATTTAATATATATGTGTGTATGTATACATGTATGTACATGTGTGTGTGTGTGTGTGTGTGTGTGTGTGCGCGCTCAGTTGCTAAGTTGTGTCGGACTCTTTGTGACGTCATGGACTGTAGCCCGCCAGGCTCCTCTGTCCATGGGATTTTCTACGCAAGAATACTGGAGTGGGTTGCCATTTCTTTCTCCAGGGGATCTTCCTGACCCAGGGATCAAACCTTCATCTCCTGCACTGCAGGAGGATTCTTTACTACTGCTCCATCTGGGAAGTGTGTGTGTGCCTGTGTGTGTATTCAGGTTGGCTACATCTCTGACCTGTTGTTCCCTTTAACAGTATAAAATCTTTGTCTCTTGTTTTCCACATTGGATTAGATTTTGTCTGATATTAAAACTGTCACCCTACCTTAATGTCTTATATAGTTAACGCTTTGATCTCTTGTTGTATAGCTTTTCTTTCCTCTCTTGGTTAGGAAAGTCTCCCCAGTCTTAGGCTGTATTGTAGTCTCTTACTTTTTTGTTGTTAATGATGATGTGTAAACTATGACAAGACATATTTACAGAATATATAGCTTGATTTTTAATGACACATTTCCTTATAATTTCTTAAAAACACCTTCTGCTTCAGCTCCTTATCAGTGATCCCTAAAAGCTTTCTGAGTTTCAGCCTCTGTTACTTCACTGTAAAAAGGTGTAAGAAGCAGAGATACAAAAATTAGCTTGCTGTTTCCTTAGTTTCATAATGGCTGACTAAGAGTGCCCCTGGTATGTTAAGAGAAGACAGCACAGCGAAACGTTCTGGGAAGGCCGTTGTAACTGGGTATCTAAGGTAGTGCTGAGAGTGGGAATGGAAATTGGTACAGCCACTGTGGAGAAGAGTAGGGAGGTTACTTAAAAACTAAAAACAGAACTACCATATGACCCAGCAGTCTCACTCCTGGGCATATACCCAGAGAAAAACCATAATTCAAAAAGACATATGTGCCCCAATGTTCACTGCAGCACTATATATAATAGACAGGACATGGAAGCAGCCTAAATGTCCACCATCAGAGGAATGGATAAAGAAGATGTGGTATATATATACAGTGGAATATTACTCAGCCATAAAAGGCATGAAATTGGGTCATTTCTAGAGATGTGGATGGAATTAGAGACCTTCACAGACAGTGAAGTAAGTCAGTGAAAAACAAATATTGTATATTATCGCATATATATGGAATCTAGAAAAATGGTATAGACAATCTCTTATTTGCAAAACAGAAACAGAGACACAGAGGTAGACAAGAACAAACATATGGACACCAAGCAGGGAAAGGGGAAGTAGGATTAACTGGGAGATTGGGACTGTCATTATACACTACTAAGACACTGGGTCTAAGATAGGTAAGTAATGAAAACCGACTATATAGCTCAGGGAGCCCTACACAGTGCTCTCTGGTGACCGAAATGGAAGGAAATCCAAAAGAGGGGATTCACGTACACGCAGAGCTGACTCACCTTGCCGTATAGTAGGAACTAACACAACACTGTAAAGCAACTATACTACGACAAAAAATAATTTAAAAAAGGTGTGGTCAGAGCACAAGAGGAAGGAGACACGTGCTTTGACTAATAACTAAAAATGAGCAGGGGGATGGACAGGTGGGAGGAAATGTCGCAGCGGAATATAGGTGTGAAGAGAATAGAGGACAGAAATATAAAGATCAACACATACATCTGATTCAAAAAGAAAACTGATGTTATGGGGATGAGAAAGGTGCATCTCAATAAAGAGTGAGAAAGGGCAAAAAGCAAGGAGAAGCCCAAAGGCATCTACCACAGAAAAGAGCTCGTGTTCAGAGTCTGAGAGAACCAGGTTTTACTTCAGAAAAACTGAAGGAGAAACGTGGTTTAAATATATGAGTCAATGTTATATGGAAAACGAAAAGGGCAAGAACAAAGGTGTGACGGCACCAGGAACACGGGCCGGTTTCCCAGGAGGTCAGACCGTCAGGTGCAGTCCACTGGTGGTACTTTGAAATGGAAGTGAGTCTATCTTGTGAGATAAAAGAGATTGGGATGAGGGGATGTTTTCTCGTTCTGTATTTTCAGATTTTGAAACACTTGTTTCTGTAACTTTGATATTTTTTAGCTTTCTGGTTGACCCGTGGGTTGTTTTTGTTCTGAACAAAGAGGATGGAAAGCTGCGTTTGCTCCCATTCATGGATCTAATTAGGCATGTTGCCCAATCTGTAATAAATCATGGGTTTAGTTTTTCTTTGCTAAGGTGGTCAGAGGCCTTCAGGCATGAGTGACTTATTAAAATGTACTCTCATAGTTGGGGATGAATGATCATCCTGGTATTGTCAAATCACTCAATAATTTTATATCCCCAAAGCTCTCCCTTGGTTGTTTTGTACTACCCAAAGAAGACATTTTATTTTTGTATTTGTTCTTAGACATTCACATTTTGCGACATCTAGAGCATAAGGAAATCATTCTAAATTCAGCAATTGTGCCAGTTTGACTAAAAAAACTTATTTTCCATATCCACAGAAATGTTAATCAGATTCTTGTTAGAACATGTGTAAGAAGTGGTTTTCATTGTCACAGCTCTTGATGTCAGATTACTAAAATAATTTATGTTTTGTTGTGGGAACATGGGTGCACGCAGAGCCTTCCCAATCACACGACCGCTCTCGGCCCACACTTCTTCATAATACACAGAAATTATTTGCATTTTGTGGTAACGAGTGAATGGCAGCAACAGCAGAATTTCAACGTGGCTGTTCTTTATTTGATTAAATATATTCTCTATTTATTCTTTAAGAAACTAATTTAAGTTAAACGGCAATAAACCATGATAATTTAGAAAACATGTTGAAACTGAGAGTGAAGAGAAATGTTCTCTACGTAAACCACACTGTAAACCATAAAACTTATTTTTGTCAACTGCTTCTCATGACAGTGGCTAGGAATTTGACATTTCTACTACAGTAGGCAAAAAAACATGTAAAATACACTCTCCCACATACCACATCACATCTCTATTTATATTTCCAAACTAAAAGCATTTCAGCCCCCAAAAGTGCTGACTGTTCTGTGTCTGTTTACACCAAGGGCTGTAAATTCACACAGGCCTTACCTTAAACGGCTGCATTTGTGTGGCCAGGCCCCGCTTGGCTCACCAAGAGAAAAACACTGCTCTTGATCCTAAAAGGTGGGGAGCTTTTCAGTGGACTCTGGTCAACACAAGACAAAACAAAAAGCGATTCTAGAAACCCATCTGAAGCATCCTGGATCACATAGCCACTTCAGGATGTGCCAGGAGTTATTCAACTACTTATGAAAATGAGTTTTGTGAAAATTCATGTAGTCTGAGGCTGAGTATTTTAAAACTAGAAAAGGAATCTTAAGTTATCTGTTACGGTACACACAAAAGTGACAGAAATGTGGCTAGTGCTCTGATGTCAGCTGAGATATATATTCTATACAGGTGACTAGATCTCAGCAGATTTATAATAAAAACTTCCCCTTTCCACTTCGAGATCATAAGACATCAGCACAATCCGGTCTCCCTACAGAAAGGGCATTTAGTTTGGGATGTTAACGTTTTAAAACAATAATACAAACCTCCTGGGAGAATACCACAATAAATGTCTCAAAAACCACTCAGTTAATCCCAGGGTATAATCCGGCTGTTTTAAATTACTGCAGGGAATATTACAGGCCTTAATGACACTGTAACTGCTGAAAGCCAAAGAAAGCTAGAAAGAGAGGCCAAAAAGATGAGCTCAGAGCCAGCTGAAGTGACAATAAACATGTGGCTGTTTACTAGGGTTGGAGAGGTTTAGTCTGCAGATGTTTGTGGTCTCGGGAAGGCTTCAGAGGAATGAGTTGTTATGAAGATTTGCCGAGTTTGATGAGAGCAAGATTCTTCTTGGAGATGGCAGGCCCCAGACAGGGAGGCCCAGTGCTGGAGACAGAATTTATAGATTTCTGTGGTCAGATCATACTCTACTGGTTCCACAATGTACATCAACAAATTAATATTGTACGGATGTCATTTCAAAGCCTCTTAAAGACGAGAGTCATTATTGAAGCCATTAGAGCACAGATGGTTCAAACTATATGCAGATATTCATACTTGCATTTTTGCATTATAGCTGCTTTTTTTTTCTGTTGAACTGTAATGAATTGTCTCATAATCTATTCCATCTTCTTGCCATTAGCAGGCTTTGAATGTTCACAAATAGGAGCAAAGAACTCATTTTCCAGAGCTTTAATCACACAAAGAGGGAATGCCTAATTCTCTAAATGAAATGGTCTGTGATCACTGAAGCAGAGATTTAATATATCACGGCAAATTAGGTAGATTTTAATAAATTACTTATCTCTCTGAATACTTTACATATGCTTAAGAAGGAACATAGCCTGTTTGCAAACAGTGAAAACCCACAGCCTATAAAAATCCTTTGAAGAAAATGACAAATAAAAAAGTAAATTAAAAAATGAAATGCATTATATCCTAGACCTCTAGAGACAATTCCTTTGCAGCATTGATTCACAGCTCCATTAAAAATATCAATTAAATCCTTCAGTGAGATTGAGTAAAAGCTAGAAAATTAACTTTCTGAGTTGCTTTTCAAGGATCCGGTTTTCCAGATACACCCGAGCATTGTACAAGCTTGATGTAAATTTTAAAAAATGATAAAAAGATACTCGTTTCAGGTCTAACTAAGCATATCAGAATCTGAGTCATATTTTTAGTATTTTCTTTCTCTGTCATAAGCTAAGTTTTCAAAGTGTAAATTTCATGTATAAATATTTCTTCTTTATATACACATCCCTGGATCCATATGACCATTACAAATATCTGAAAACAATACAAATATTAATAAGAAAAACTATACTTTTTAGGAAAGAAAAACAAAACTTTCAGTGATTTAATAAGTTGGTGCCAAGTCTCATTCTTTATATTTAATTGATAGAAACGGCATGCATCAAAGAAAATGCATACTGAGCTTTAATGTGCATAAAATGGATATTAGCATTTTAAAGAGGAAGATTAACACATTAATCCAAGTAATTTTCATATATTGCTTCTAATAAAATCTTCACAGTATAAAACTCTTAATGAGGCTAATCATAGGCATTCCATTTAGTGGGACAATTAGGGATAACATAAAAGTATTTCTTTTTCAGAGGTTTTCTAAGATTTATGCTTTTTTGCTTATTAAAAATAAAAATGGGAATTGCGTTTCAGTTCTTCATAAGGAAGTGTTGAAAATGCAAATAGACTTTCTCATGCTATCATGTAGGTATAAATTATTGAGAAGGTGCTGCCCACTGTGGAGGACTTAAGTCCTCAAGGGGTGGCAGTCATGGGAAGAAGGGAATAGAAAAATAAACAAATGAAAAAGTATACAAAACTTGAACACTTCAAACCCCGGTCCTCCCCGCCCCAGCTTCACATGAATTATAGATTATATACACCAGAGTAATTATGGAAATCTCATCCAAGCGCTTTCATGTGAGCGTTTACTCAGGAGTAGGAGATGCCTCTGAACAGTTTCTTTCAAGGCTCCAAGTCATCTCTGAATTGCTCGTAGACAGACCGTAGGGCATGGAGTGCTTCGATTGTTACCCTGAGCTTGCCAATGCCTCCACCACCTGCTCTGGCATCCAGAACTAGGGAGAGAATAGCAGAGAAGTGTTAATATCATTCAACAGATTTTTCTTGAGCTAAGCCTAACTGAAATAGTAGTTGAAAAGATGAAAATAGCTCTATAAAAGTCCAAAATTCACCGGTGTCAGAAATCTAAGAATTAAAGTTTGTCACGTGTGTATGAACGTGTATACCCATTTCAGGGGTATGGAATGTAGGCATGTATGAATACACATTGCTCGTAGAGTTAAAACTAATTATCTGATCCTGACCTCTACCTAGTGGAAAGGCTGTAGGATAATGATTCCCACACAGAATCAGAATTCCTTAGGAAGAAACAGAAGGTCTAAAAGGGATCAAGATATGACAGTGAAGAATTTGTTCTCACATACGGTGTTAGCAAATAACAGAATGGCAACCCACTCTAAAGAAATTATGTGATCATAATGTGGAATGCTTATTTATCTTTCTAAGGAAAACATTCCATTTAAAATAGATTATATGTGGGACTTGCCTGGCGGTCCAGTGGCTAAGACTTTGTGTTCCCCATTCAGGGGGCCCACGTTCAATCCATGGCTGGGGAATTAGACCCCACATGCCACTAAGAGTTTGCATGCCACAACTAAAGATCCCATGTGCTACAATTAAGACCTGGCATGGACAAATATTAAAAAATAGATATGTGAAATGAGAAAAAGTTAAAATGGCAGACCCAGAATCTTAAGGTCTGTGGACTGGCTTTGAGGATCTATGAACAGATGTTGCAGGAAAGCAGATGTAAAATGTTTGAGTGTCAGCAGGCTTCTCTGGGAAGGAGGCACAGCTTTCAGTGGTGTCCCAGAGGGAGACTGTTTGATCACTCTCTGAGTTCAGGGGTGGCAGTGAAATGGGCTGCTGATTCAGACTCCACCCTCTGTGAACAGTGATACCTACTAGTGATTCAAGGCCAGAATTTTGGACCTGGTAAGTCTGAGAACACTTAGGAGTCTATATAGCTTCTTTTGGTTTTGTATGTGTGGTTTTCTTGAACTTTTAATATGTGGGTGCCTAATGCCAAGAAAATTTGTAAGGAAACCTTGATATAAAACTTAATATACAAAGACTTAGGTAGAGAAATGGGCAGATAGGGAGACTATGAGGGCACAAGTGGTCCCCAGTACGCAGGGGAGTCTTCACCTCTTCTTTGGGATGTTTCAGGTCTATGTCTGGCAAAGCAGTAAAAACCTGACTTGAATAGTGTTTTAATTTTCTGACTCTTTCCCAGAACAAGGACACAATAGCTGTCTACATCAGGTCAATATGGTCATCTGTGGTCTTGCAGAATGAGAAGATGGTGTGTGAAACAGAATTGACTGGAGAAGAGATTAAAAATACAAGGCAGAGATAATTTTGATCCTTTTTATCTCTTGGCTCTGGCTGTCTTTATAGGATTTAGGTTAATATTTTAATCCTCTCATCTTTTTCTTCTATGCCTGCCAAAGTTGTGACAGGTATATGATATGTATGTGATGTGTACAGTTTATAAAATTTCCCAGAACAGGTTTCTAATTTGGTTACTTGGTCCAACTTGGTTAATTATTTGGCTTGATCCTGAACTTGGAGCACTTGACACATATCTAGGGTGAGTTTGACGGCTAAATTATGGTATAAGCAGAGTGCCTGGCACTTAAGAGGTGCTCAGTTAAGTGTTCACTTAATGCATGAATCAATGAGTTAACACACCATTTACATTCTTCCAGCTGTGGATGGCTCACTTCAGAAGTGAGACTAGGACTCAGCCTCATTGCTCCATTTATTGTATAGCTCAGGCCATCCCTGATTATTATTATTTTAAAAGCCTCGATTTCGTAAAGTACAATTCCTTCAGCAGATTCTAAACGTGTTACATAAGGAGAAAGAGTAGAAATTCGGCATTGGTGGGACTCACACCTGGTGACGTGAAAGTCGAGGAACGGACTTTTAGTCAAGAATCCCTAACTCCTTCCTGAATCCTGATGAGAAGCAAGTGACCAAAATGACTCAGAGTTACTAGCTGTGACTCTATCACCGGATTGTGATACTCAATTAAAGAGAAGCCTTGCAAAAGACACTATAATGATCACTCAGATTAGCATGCCTTAGCTGAAATAAGCCTTGACAGCATGAGGCTTCTATAAACAACATTAAAAACAATCCAATGGCCAAATTATTGTCACACTCCCCGACACCCCCATACTGACAAAATGAGTAATTCCTTGTGAAACGCAATTAATTATTTTTAAATTTCTGTTGACTCGAAGACAGAGAAGGAAGGGGATGCAGGGAGAGATTCCAGCTTCGACAGAAAGTCAGCTTGAGTTGCAAAGGGTTCAGCTAATGTGTGACTCAACATCCTTGCAGCCAGCAAAAAGGTTTTAATAAAGGCTTTGGATTTCAGCAATTGCTGGTGGTACAGATTGAGCAATACTTCCACCCATACCATCGATATTTTGCTCGATGATGTCTCTCCCTTCCCGAAACACGTCAGCGAGGTCAACGTCAGTGATGCCGATGTCCTCACACTCCAGGTCCTGCTCATCCTCAGGAGGGTCACTGACCACAGTGAAGCGAACACTGAGCGGGGAAAGAACAGAGAACATCACCAGAAAGTGAGAAGGAAACCACCACAAATGAAACCAGACTCCTGAATGGGTTTTTTTTTTTAAAATCACAAGCAGTGAGATTTCAAAGTTTTCTATCATTCCAATAAAAAGAAAATTGCATTAGATAAATTATTCTATCAATGATTAGAATGATTAGCACACATTCAGACTTCACAGGAACACTAATTCACTTTTCTCAGCACTGATTACCATTTATCTCTAGAATCTGAGAAAATTACTAGGCGAAGAGAAGAACCAGATGTTCACTCTGTCACACAATTATCTGATCGTGTTTTGACGTGTCTACTGTCGAGGCTAAAAGGATCAAGTGAGTCAGGACCATGGAGGTTAGGGCAGTGTTTCCAACAGAAAGGCAACATCTTCTACAGAAATGCACAACTTTAGAGCTTCTACTAAGCAGCCTCGCCAACCGTGTTCTATATATTCTGAATTAGATAAATGCTATAGTTCTGCCCGACAGCTATATGAAACGTTTGTACTACTTCAGCGGTCTTTTAACTTACAATCGTAGCATCCAAGTTTTATTTTACTTTTGGACATGTAATTGTAGGGTTCTGATGGAACTGATTTGAATTAGCGGCTTGTGGTGGGGCCAAACACGGATTGACCAAATGACAGGAATTTACAGTTAAGTAGTCTTTTGATATGTCTTGGCAGCATAGCTTAAACCATGAATCCTTGTAAACTACCATATTAACCATTTTCAAAATGTATCCATCCCAAACCAGACACAAACAAGAAACTTGTTTCTTAGATAACATTCTTCAGTAAAAATCTAAGTCTCTGAGACATTGTGCCTTGAAAAATATGCACAGTTAAAATCCTTTCCAAATACTTACAAGTAAACATGACAATATTTTAAAATAATTTGCTAAAAGTATTCAACATTTCGTTTCTTTACTAAGTCCCTTCTTTTTGGCTAGCAATACATTTTCTTCAGGAAATAGAAATCCCTTAAGTTGAAACCAAAGGTAATACCTATTTACACAATAACCGTGTAATTGTGAAGAGTATGGAATGGTCTGCAAAGTGGGTAAGATGGATATTTTATATGATGCATAAAATAGAGAAATTAAGTGGTTAACAACAAGGCCCTGCTGTACAGCACAGGGAACCCTGCTCACTGTTATGTGGCAGCTTGGATGGGAGGGGAGTTTGGGAGAGAATGGATACGTGTATATGTATGGATGAGTCCCTTCCCTGTTCACCTGAAACTATCACAACATTGTTAATCAGCTGTACCCCAACACAAAATAAAAAGTCAAAAAAAAGGGTTAAGTGGTTAAGGGCATCCATTTTGGGTTCAAACTTCTGCCTTACAATTTATTAGCTGTGTGACTATGTACAAATTACTTAACCTCTCTGATCTCAGTTTCCCTATCTGTAGGATAGTAATAATTCATTCGGCTCTTGTCAGATCAAATTAGATGATACATTAAACAGCACCTGGAATGTAGTAAGCACTGAATAAATGTTTGCTCTTTTATTATTTTTAACCTACATAGAGTTCCTTAAGCCTCTCCATTTCTAAGGGGAGAGAAAAAGAAGGCATGGGAAAATCTTGTTCCAATAGAAAACAGAGACACCCAAATGACCCAATGGCTGTATCATTCAAACAAGAAGAATAATGATGAAAGATACTGTCCTAAAATGAGTGTGCTTAGGAACCCAGGAATTAGAAGTGATGTTTGATGCACACTTTATAGTCACAAGACTTACAGAGAAGACAGAGGCTACAAGATTATAATAATAATGTTAAGTGTTATCCTTAAATAATGTCTCATCTAAGGATAGTATCTGTCACTCTACAAATGCAGACTACAACCTCCACTGAATATATGAGAATTCTGAGACAAAAAGGAAAAAAAAACCCTTCTAAATAAATGCCAACAAAAGGGCTAAACGTTAAAAAACCACAATATTTCCGGTTTAAATTCTATAGAGAGCAAAGTGAGATATCAAATACAAAAATAAGACATTAATGTTAGGCTGAAAAGGGGAGAAGGCGCACTAAGATATTTTAAAAACTATATAGTTTAGCCTTGGTTTAGGCTAAACTATAAACACGTGCATGGACTCATAGACACATCTTACCTTACCTTGAACCCTGTCAGACAAAAGAGATGGAGCCTTGCTTTATGGGCTGAAGAGGCTGCACTAACCAGCTCCAATGTCATCTCCTTGGATTTGCCTTTATGGTATTATTATTTTCTTCACTCCTACTATTTTTTTTGGCTGGGCTACATGGATCTGGGGATCTTAGGCCAGGGGTCGAGCCCAGGACTGGCAGTGGAAGCTTGGAGCCCTAACCACTGTACCGCCAGGGGTTCCCTTCACGTTATTCTGTATTTAGCAGCTTGTTTAGCTTTCTCTTAGTACCTACTGTGATGTGTAGTTGGCTGACTTGTTGGCTGTCTCCCTCAGCGAGACGTATACTCCGTGAGTGCAGAGACTTCCTCTTATCCAGCATTTTAGTCCCTGATACTTAGGTAGGGACCATAAATGTTTGTTGAACTACTATGTGAACTGCAAGACCGAAGTCCTAGTTGAAGACTGGCTGGAGAAGGCCCGCCTTGGGCTGGCTGGGCCTTAGGATTGAGACCTTACACGCTGCTTGCTGTCACTTAGGGAACCAGAAGACACTGAAACTCCTTAGATCATTTACCGTTTTTGATTCTTTCCACATTCTGAAATACTTCCTTCTTTTTATTTTAAACAGGATAGAAGAGACTAAGGGTCACCTGTGAATTTTATGCTGGATCTGCACAGTAGAACACTTGCAGGGAAGAAATGAAACCAAAAAGGAGCCTTAATTCACTGTCTAAACTATGACTTCAAAGAAATAGTTTTCAGACTCCCATTTTAATGTGTTGTCTCACTTTTAATGTGACGCTTATCTACTTGTAAATACAGCATGGGGCAGCAAGCAAAGGTGCTATATGTAATTCACTATATTATACAACGCACATCATTTTATGTGTGTCAGGGAAGTTTGGTCAAACTTATCTAGCTGCAGCTGAATATTTTATCACCAATTTACGAGAGGGCTGCTGTCTGAACAAATGCGTTCTCATAATCAAGGAGGTACCTGAAGTAATGCGACCTCAGAGTATTTACAAGAAGTGAGAACATTCACTGGAATCACAACTGTCTTTTGGCTGTGGACAAACATAAATTCTTTTTTCCCTTAAGAAAATGACACTGCCTCTCGTGATAGCTCCGTCCCTCCCTTGGCAGTCAGAGGAGCTCGCGGCTGGCGCGCCAAGCCCTCACTCAGCTGTCATCAGCCCGGAGTCAGTCACTCTGCCCCTGCGGTGCCTTTTGCTGTGTTTTTCTAAAATGACATGAACATTTGTGTCTCTGGGGGGCATTTAGAAATTTTAAGGGAAACAATGATGGGAAAGTCGGAGTCATTATAGTTACTGTGGACTTCTTAATTTTATTTTTTAAAGCTCAGTTCTGGACAGTGATAACCTAGCTTGTTGACCACAGAGAAGCAGATGACACGGCCAGAGCTGTCTAATCACTAGTGACCTGTGATGTCTGAGGGACGGGTGGTCTGTGAGGGGGCCTTGAAAGAATCTGAAGTATACAAAGTAAAACCTGAGGGATTATTTACTGTCCTGGGAAAAACACGAAATCTCAAAGTAATTAACAGGGTTTTTGTCTCTTTCTTCAGAATCAAGATCCAAGGAAACAATACATGTATTTCAAGGACTTAAAGAAAAAGCCACTGGCAGATCCTAAGAGCTAAGAATTTCAGTTTCCTTTCATGAAACAGAAAATTGGTTGCTAGTTTGAAAGCTCGTTTGAAAAATCTAATGCTGTGAACATTCACTTCATGACCTCCAGGAAAGAGAACTTGAGTCTCTTTCTCAGGTTGGGGGCTAAGCTCAGGTAAGGCGGGTGAGAGGCTGTGTCAATGCGGAGATAAAGGGTCCCCCAGGCTAAGGGGGACGAGCCAGTCAAGGGGCACTGGTGAAGTCCAGCTCAGCGTTCACAGGCAGCACTGAGGTCACTCCTCAGACTGCATGGATGGGAGTCACTCAAATGCATGAACTCACTACGATCACGTTCTTTTTCTCCTTCTCAAAAGGGCTTAATTTCCATACTGACCCAAAATGCAAAGTGCCCTGTTCAAATCTGCCCCAAATGACATTAAAAAATAACATGAAATGATGAATTATTAAACTGTGATAGTGATGTAAAAATGTCTGAAAGGCTGAGGAGCTATTACAAATAATAATATTATATTACTACTGCTTATTATGACTGCAGTGAATACCTACCGTGCACTTAAACTCTGTGTGAGGAGCTGTTCTATCCATCTAACATGTATCATCTCATTTAATCCTTACAACCACCTTCCATGGAATTATTATTTCCATTTTACAGGTGCGGAAAGTGAGGCACACGGCGGTTGTCTGAGCTCAGGCAGCTAGTGACAGAACAAGAACTCATACTCCAGACACTGGGTCCAGAGCGCCCCCTCCTGGCAATCATGGTTAGGAGCTTTACAGTCACAGCGGCGGTGGGATACTCTATATACTATCTACACTGTACTGGTCTTTTGGTTTGCAGAGCACTGTAGGATCTTTACAGCTACTCTGTATGATGGCAGGGCTGTGATATTTCTAGGAGGAAAGAGATGGAGAGGACACATACTCGTTCAAGGACACAGAGAGAAGCAGGGAAGTTGCGCTCTGCTTCCTTATCTTGTGCTTTTTTTTTTTTTTTTTAAACATACCTTGCTACCTTGTATAAACCATCAGGTAATTTAGAATGCTTAAAATGTACCTTCTATTAGGCATCTCTTGTCTCAGTAGTATAGCTTTTAAGATATCTCTCTTGGCCTGGTTGTTTTCTTTATCCACGTAGATCACTAAAGCAAAAAAAAAAAAAAAATTCACAGGAAGCAGTCACTCAGGAATACGCTACAATAGTACCATTCTGTACTTGTATAAATACCTGTTTTTAGAGACGCGTGCCACCTCGCTTGTAGGCCTGGGAAAAGAAAGCAGCGCTGGAAACCAGAATCAAATCTGAATAGTCATGTGATCTAATGTCATGTCACTGGCAGGCCTATGCTCACACTGTCAGAAAAGATTCGGGCGCCATCGGAGAGTGCCACATCGCTGTCACTGCCTGTTAATGGCAGTGGCAGTCATGACAGGAAAAGCCAGCGGTCTTTATTGCTTTGTATTTGAGGGATTTACTGCATTTTCTTTCACCCAAGGAGCGAGTGATAATGATAATGTATGGCAGGGAGCTTGTCCTTCCTGACAGCCCCGGTAATTTAATCCTTCTTTCCTGCCACAACACAAAATAAAAGAGGCATCTTAGTGCGCTGGGTTGAGGAAATCCACAGGCTGACGTTTGTTGGTGGTTGGGCGGGGGGTACAGGATAGACTCGTGGAGGGAGGCGGGGAGAAGCTCTTTTTGGGTATGAAGTTTGTCTGTGGGTTTTAAAGGTACATGCTGGCATGCAGGGATGTGGCTAGACTTTACTGAGCTGAAATATCAGACTAGATAACTCATCTGAGTCCCACCAGGAAGAAGACGGTGAACACGTAAAACTAAAGAAGTGTCTCCACTTTGGGAAAATGGCGTCTTGGAGTGTCAACACTTCAACTTTCATCCTGCTTATTTCTTTCTCAGCTTGGCAGCCCTTCAGCCATACCTTAGCTGTGGGAGACATTTCTTTTTCAGATGCCATTTCGGAGTTAAAGTCTCTCCGGTGACCAGACCTCAATTTAGAGATTATCCCTTTATCACACACAGGGTGAAAGATACCGTGACAATTCTAAAGCCAGGTCTCACTGGGAACAAACATATTTTATACTGAGAATGTTTCCGTGGGCAATTTGAGTTCAATCTCAAATTATGATGCTATCAACTCATTTAATCTTTGGCTCAGTTGAGTAAAAACTCAGGGCCAAGGACGCACATGCCAGGCAGTGGGTTAGGCACATGGCGAGGGGCCCAAAGGTCTGTGTAGGGGTGGGCTGGTAGTTTAAGAGAAGGAAGAACCAAGGTCAAACTGCAACTCTGAGCTTATTGTTCTCTGCACAATACCGTACTAGTGAATGCGACCAATTATGTAAGTTACTGTGATTTACACAAATTGAAAACGGCAAAGGGTTCTTGTAAACTTTATCAATACAGTGCATTACTTATCAATGCTAAAATGTCATGCTTTTTAAAAAAAGTCATGCTCTTCCACTATGGGAAGAGCAACAGGACCTCATTTTAGCCACCAGAACCCACCTGCCAATGCAGGAGATGTAAGAGATGTGAGTTCGATCCCTGGGTGAAGAAGATCCCGTGGAGAAGGGAAAGGCAACCCACTCCAGTATTCTTGCCTGGAAGATTCCATGGACAGAGGAGGCTAGTGGGCTACAGTCCACAGGCATGCAAAGAGTCGGACACGACTGAAATGACTTGGAACGCACACCACATCACATTTTATGTTTTCTGATGGATATTTCGGTTGCTCACCAACTGGCCATTGTGAATAATGCTGTGCTGAACATGATGCACAAACTCTGTCAGAGTCCTTTGCTTTTAATTCTCTGAGGTGTGTTTCCAGGAGTATAATTGCTGAATCTTGGCAATTCTATGTTCAACGTTTTAGAAAAACATCTTTACCACTGAAGAATACTTTGGCTTCCTGATATGAAGAGCTGACTCTTTAGAAAAGACCCTGATGCTGGGAAAGACTGCAGGCAAGAGGAGAAGGGGATGACAGAGGATGAGATGGTTGGATGGCATCACCAACTCAATGGACATGAGTTTGAGAAAGCTCCAGGAGATGGTGAAGGACACGGAAGCCTGACATGCTGTAGTCCATGGTGTCAGAAAGAGTTGGGACATGACTGAGTGACTTAACAACAGCACTGAAACTGGTAAAAACTGGTATAGTTGGGACACATTTTGCTTTTGCTTCATTAACTAGCACACTGTATTTCCTAGTCTGTTAACAAAGATAAAAATAGTGATGGCCACCATTGAGTGAGTGACAGTTAGGTACTACGTACTACACTCAATATTTTGCTTACTGCAATCACATCTAAGAACCATGCTGACCCACAATTTACAGACGATCAAGCAGACCTAGAGAAGGTAAGTAGTTTGCCTAAAATAACCTAGCTAGGAAGTGGTGTAGCTAGAATTTGAATCCAAGAAGGTCTGCCTCATGGCCTGCCTTCTTAACCTCTGTGCTAAACCTCCTTCTTCCACATGAGACTAGAACTTTTCCTGTTGTTTAAGCTGCAACCATGCTGTTAGCACAGACTGAGATGTGAGTGAGTTCCATCACTGTGTCAAGAGAAGCCACCTCACTCTCCTTCCACACTTTCTTAAAGGGATACTGCTTTGTTACCCTTGGTAGCTTAACCAATTCTCTTGACTGAACACTTCCAAAAATTCCCTTTCGACAAATAATAAATGCTGGAGAGGGTGTGGTGAGAAGGGACCCCTCCTACACTGTTGGTGGGAATGTAAAATGGTGGCAGCCATTATGAAGAGAAGTATGAAGTTTCCTTAAGAAACTAAAAAACAGAACCACCATATGGGCCAGCAATCCCACTCCTGGGCACATATCCAGAGAAAACGGTAATTCAAAAAGAAAATGCACCCAATGGTCACTGCAGCACTATCTACAATGGTCAAGACATGGGAACACCCTAAATGCCCTTCACAGATGAGTGAGGATGGGGGGGTGTGCGCGCGCACACGGCATATATACCAGCTTCCAAATAAACGTGTGTATATACAGTGGAGTATTACTCAGCCACTGGAAAGAATGAGATAATGCCATTTGCAGCAACATGGATGGACCTAGAGATTATCGTACTAAGTGAAGTAAGCCAGAAAAGACAAATATTATATGATACTGCTTTTATGTAGAATCTAAAAAAAAGAAAAAAAAAAGAGACAAATGAACTTATTTACAAAGCAGAGAAAGAAAACAAACTTATGGTTACTAAAGGGGAGAAGGTGGGGGGAGGGATAAATTAGGAGTTCTGGATGAATAGACCCACACTACTGTACACAAAGCAGATAAACAATAGGGACTTGCTCTATGGCACAGGGGACTCTACTCAATATTTTGTAATAACCTATCAGAGGAAAAGAGTCTGAAAAAGAAATAATATATATATCTGTATGTATGTGTATAACCGAATTACTGCATACCTAAAACTAACATACAACACTGTACAACTGTACTTGAAAATAAAAAATTTCCTTTTAGAAAAAAATCCAGCTGCACACTGGTGAGTTTGGTTCTCCAAAAGTGTACCAAGTGAGAAGTACAGCTCTCCTGCTTGTATGAATGAGGGCTTCGGAAACTTAATCTGTCCTAATGGTTCTTAGTCAAGTGCCTCAGAACCCCTGCAGGGTGTGAAAAAATGCAGATGACTGGGCTCACCTTCAATGTCTAACTCTGTAGGTATGGGGAAGGCCTGAGAATCTGCATGTCTCACATCTTCCCAGCTGCTGGTCAGGATACCACTGAGAACCAAGGTTTAGACCCTTGCTTGATTTTTGAAATCAGTTTTAGAAATCAGCCCCTTCCCTGATTTTTGAAAAGGATCAGAAACTAGTAAACATTTGTGTGTGTGTGTGTTAAACATGTGGGAGACACTTAGGTCAACTCTAATCAGGTTATGATCCCAAGAATATCTATTTGATATTCTGAATTAGTTGGGTTAAAAAAAAAAACATTTCAA
This sequence comes from Antilocapra americana, assembly GCA_007570785.1. Classification (NCBI taxonomy): domain Eukaryota; kingdom Metazoa; phylum Chordata; class Mammalia; order Artiodactyla; family Antilocapridae; genus Antilocapra; species Antilocapra americana. The sequence continues at coordinate 1,980,833 of ML663568.1, read as the reverse complement.
AAAAACATCCTTTAAAAAGCAATCCTGGTGATCATGAAATGAATCTGAACTCTTCAAAAGTTAAGATAATTACCTTTCATTCTCATCAGAAGCCACATAGGTTTAGGATTTGCTAGAATTTGACAAAGACTTACTGAAAGGATGTGTCTCAAAAAAGATACAAACCAGTAGTCCAAATACTTGAGGTGATCTTGAGTTCTCCACCGTTAAAAACACAACCCATGTATACATATAACTGATTCACTTTGCTGTACAGCAGAAACTAACAAAACATTACAAAGCAACTATACTCCCAGTAAAAAACAAACAAATCAGAAAACTACATCCCTCCCTTCTGCAGGTTGGGGAAATCCCTAGTTTCTTCAGCAATGATATTTGGCAGAAGAAATGCAGATAGTTTAATTATATAAGGGGGCTTCCCAGGTGGCACTAGTGGTAAAGAACCCATGTGCCAATGCAGGAGACACAAGAGATGCAGGTTCGACCCCTGGGTCTGGAAGATCCCCTCAAGTATTCTTGCCTGGAGAATTCCATGGAAAGAGGCACCTGGCAGGCTAAGGGCTGATAACCTTGAATCTCAGATAACTTTTGTGTTAAAGTATTCTCTCCCCTCAGTCCTTATCTTTGCCAAGTTTTTCCTCCCATTAGTAACAAAATCTAAAGTTCTGCATCCCTTTCATCTTCTGAGTTAAACTTTAATTGTTCCAACAGATAGACTGTTCAGGGCTCAGAGACTAAAGGCCTACATCTGTAAAAGACTCTTAAAAACTTTGGATGATTTCATTCATCTTTTTTCCTTACCACTGTCAACTCTCTAGAAGATGTTATTCAGCCCAGACAACATTCTTTAGATCTACCATTAATCTTATTTATTATTATTTTTAACCAAACTATTCTCTTGCTCTCTCAGCATTCTCCAAGCAAAATTTTCAAGCCCAATAAAATACAACTTTTGTTTTTGCTACCGATGTCTAGCAAGTTAATTCAACTTTCTTTTTTTCCCCCTAGTGTTAGTAGCCCTAAAATAAGATCTATTTCATGTATGTGAAACTGGTACTAACACCTCTTAATAAAGACTGAATTAGGCTATGAATAATCCTGGGGATCACTAGTCTAAACCTCTCATTTTATGTACCTAATTCAGGCCTCAGTATACAAATCCCTTCTGAGTAGATTCAAGTCATACTGCAGAATAAAATCATTGCAAGGTTCAGTTCATCTCAACTGGTAAGGTGTTCAAATAGGAGATAGCATGCGCTAGTTGGCCTTTAAATTTTCTGTCTCAGTTAAAAAGTCAGTTTGGAAATAAAACTACTTTCATTAACATTTAATAAGATTTGGAAGCTGTAAGGCTACATTATATTGACCTTTTATATCAAGTAGCAAGTGAACGCTAAATTGTTACAGTAATTAGATGAATGAGAGAAGTTATTCATGAAGCAAAGATTCAAGGAGATTCTCCTACAAGGAAGGAGATGCAAACATAATAATTTAAAAATAAGCACTTTCAATATGTCCTCCTTAAGTGAAAAATAAGCCTTCATAAGGTTAATAATAATTTCTCAAATTTGCTAATGATCTAGGACTTCATTTTTTTTAGATACAATAGATATAAAACAGCATTAATTTGCTTCTAAGCTCAAAGTACATTTATCTCCCCAGCATATAAATATCCTTAAAATTCTTTTCAATTGACCTTGAAAATTCTATATAGTCAAAACTCAATAGGTAGAATAGAAGCTGCAGAAAAGCATAGAAAATACCCCTAGATGAATTCAATTCTAATAGATTATTGGTTTTCTTGTTGCTATCAGGTGACTATTAATAATTCATCAGAAATACTAAAATACTAATCAGTTAGTAGTGTATCTTGTAGTAAAAGGAAAATATTAAAAAACAAAAACAAAAACAAATTAATGCCAACTAACCAACCTGAAGTGAGTGAAAGTTGCTTAGTCATGTCTGACTATATGCAACAGCATGGACTATAAAGTCCATGGAATTCTCCAGGCCAGAATCCTGGAGTGTGTAGCCTACCCCTTCTCTAGGGGATCTTCCAGGAATCAAACCAGGGTCTCCTGCACTGCAGGTGGATTCTTTACCAGCTGAGCTATCAGGGAAGCCCCAGCCTAGCAACTGACAAAAAGCCCAAACAGACCTAGGTCATCATGTGAGAGTGAGCAAAGTCCAGGAAACCTGAGCATGTGCCACAGGTTTTCCCAAAGGATAACGTGCATTGCTCCTTCAGCAAATGGAAACATCTGCTGTGCTGCATGGCCACATTTCTCAACGCATAACTAACTTCTAAAAAAACAATTTTGTTGTCAGTTCAACCAAACAGTCTCATGCTAACCTTTACAATGAATAATAATTAAAAAAAAAAAAAAGAAGCAGAAGAGCTTGTCTCTTTTCTTGGGGGTACCGTCATTAAAATTAGTTCAATAACAGTTTTTTTCATTACTAATAATACTGTGATTATGGCTTACTTTTCTGATACTTTGCAGGTAAAAGATCTCTAGGAAGTGTGAGGAAGTCTTTGGAAATGTTCTGTTAGATCAGGTCAATGGCAGGAAGGAGAAATCAGACTCTTATCTTGACCACTACTACTACTACTTATTCCCCAAATGACCTCTCAACCTACCTCTTAATCACAGAATGACAGAATCCGAACTGGAAGGGTTCTTATTACCTTATTCAATAGATAAAATGGGGACTCATGAAATTTAAACACCTTGCCCAAGTTCTCATAACTAGTGAGAACTGTAGATACAAGGTAGACTAGACCAGATCTCTGCATACTCATGATCACTATCTCAAGCAATGAACATGTTTCTAAAAATGGCAGTTGCAAAACAAATAAACCATGAGCATTCACAATCCTATTGGTACAATAGTATGACTGTACATATTGGTCAAAAGGAAATTTATAAAACTTATGAGAAAAAAATATTGGTGTTCAACTAGCATGAGATGGCCTGTTTTGCTAAAGATAATGCAACACTCCATCTTTCTGGTTTGTTTTAGCACAGGGCTTTTGAAGAACTTAATAAGCAGTTTTAATTTAGGGTCATGGCAGCCTGATAAGATTTTTTACTCCCCTCTAATTATATACTGATACCTACTCTCCTTAAAATCATCCTAAAGTTGGTTGATCTGAGAATTTACAGAGTGCCTATTGGGTCTGTACTGGCCTAGCAGATTTTCATGTGAACTAGCTGATAGATGATAAAGCCTTAAAACAGAAAACCTGCTGGCTGCTATGAAGGGATGTGTGGGCTAAAAATGAAAAGATACTGTAAGAACTTATATCACTCAATTAAAATCCTGAACATCTAGATACTGGGAGAGATATACATGTATATTATAAAAAAACATCTACATGACGATACTGAGCAGAAACATGGAAAATAGGACATTCAATTGTTAGAATTATATAATTAAAAAAAAACTAGTACTTTTATTCCCCTTGAAATACATTTTTTGATTAAATTCAACTTTGGATGCAGGTAGCATTTTTCTATTGATACTGTGATACAGCAGGAAGATCTAGAACATCATTTTCCCACTGTTTTTGATATAACTTTAGCATTACAATTGTCCCTCAGTATCAAGGGGGGTTGGTTCTAGGATCCCTGAAGCTATCAAAATCCAAGGATGCTCAAGTCCCTTATATAAAATGGCATAGTATTTTCATATAACCTGTGCACATCTTGTATACTTTAAATCATCTCTGGATTACTTATGAAACTTTATGATGTAAATAGTTGAGGATGCATGGTAAGTATAAGCTTTGCTTCTTGGAATTTTCTAGAATTTTTTCCCCTAAGTGTTTTCCATTGTGTTTTAATTGCATCTAAAGATGCAGAGCCCACAGACACAAAGGGCCAAGTGAATTTTAAATTTAATCTCTTAATCCTTATGCTACAGGTTTGACTTTCATTAATCTATTCTGATAATACTTCCATGATTTTACATGAACATTAGACAACTGTACTTTCTCGTGTTCCTTTGGCTTCCTTCACAGATAAACATCTACCTTATGAATACCATACCTACCATTGCTATAATTATAGTAGACCCACTGGCCGCTCTTGGGTTTTGGAAGTGACACGGGTGTCTCTTCAGCGGGAAGACTGTAGAATCGGCACTCTACAAAGAGTCGCTGGATAGTGTCATCTGCAGTTACTCGGGAATCATTAAGGCTTAGGGCTATGATCTCGATCCGAATTTTTTCTGGTGGCTGTTTAAAAAACAAAAGAAAAAAAAAAAAAAAAAAAGAAAAAGAGCAAAAGCAAAACACAATAAACAAAAAAAATGAACAACAACAAAAAATCCTTTACTCTTTTTTCACTGTCAATTTTAAATAAAACATGAAGGTACTGGCCTTCACTGATTTCTTTTTTTGGAAGGTATTGTACCCTACTGTCTAGTTACACACGATAGATTATTCACGACAGAGGGAGAGAGAGAATGAGCTTCTAATGCCCCAGGCTTTGAAGTTAACAGTGTCGTGGCAATAGTCTCCTGATTTACATTTGAGGCTATAAATACCCGCTAGTAGTCCACCAGGAGTGAAGGTTATGAGATCTTCATCTCCAATTGTTTTCAGAATGACACACATCAGTTGGCCTTGTTTCAAACCATGTAGTGAAATACATGTTTATCACTGCTTTTATTTTACTCTATGGTACCTGAGAAAGTTTTGGTTATTCAAAGATCAAAGCCTGTTGAACACTTTACAACTATTATGCTAACATAAATAACTGTATGAATCCATATTAAGTAGGGCTACAGCTCACTCTCTTGGGTATTCTTCCATAACATATTTCATTTAATAAGTTTTCAAACAAAAGACAAATTTTTATTGAATTTAACATAATTTTCTTACAATTTATTATTTCATTTTTACAGAATTAATGAAAAAATATATTTGTGTAATTTTCATTTCAATCCTTATTTAATAGATTTTAGTGTAAAAAACATTATATGTGAGTCATATATTTCCTTGAACAATAATTTAAAACAAACGATAGACTATGACTTAAAAATTAGATCACATCAAGATAATTCCTCAGTTAAATGTTCACACTGAATTTTATTTTAAATGTTTACAATTTAAAATTTGTTCTTTATTCCCCCTTACTAAATCTCTCTTTATTAAATTCAGAGGTATGCTACTGTAAATTATATAACTTAAAATAATACTAAAAATCCTGATACTAAGACCTGCTTATATAACTTTTAGGAATTCATTGTCAAATGTAAATCAGTGTGTAAATTCACCATAGCAATTACTATTTTGATATTTCAAAGTATATAATATAATTAATCAAACTGAAAAGCGTAAGTACCCTATTGTAAAGAATATTCCCATAAAGAACAATTTCCATTGCTGGCAAACCCCCTCAATATTTGATGAAGTAATTTTACCCCCTTCTTTCAAAAGACATTTTCTTTTATTATGTATTCTAAGACACTTTAACTAAAAACCCAAATCTGAATATTTCAATAAGGTTATTTTATTATTCAGTAGATTCATGGAAATTTTACTAGGATGACAGAGAAAATTCCACACCATTCTGTCTGCACTAATACAGGTACAAGGCTGCAGCTGGCAATATTACTAGGATTAGCATAGTATGATGAAATATTTAAAGGAAAATTTTTTCTAAAACCTAATAAATCAAATGACTGCCAAATGTCATTAAAGTGATGGTCTTTGACTTGAATATGCTTTTCATATTCAAATTTGAAAGGAAAGAGATGAAAGCCTGGAAAGGTTACTCGGTTTCAACTAATAACCTCAAGCCCTCTCTGTTCACGTGCATAAAAAATGAAGTTGGCTCTATTGTCTAATCTCACTTCAGAAAAGCCCTTCTCTGCTTGCCGAAGACTAACATAGTAAAGAAAACATTTTAAATATTATTTTTCCTTAAAATGTATTGTGGTTGTCAAAACAGCACACACACAAACTATTTTATACTTCTGGTTCAACTGCAGCACAATGCATAATTAAGTCTTTTACATAACTTGCAATTTGACAAACTTAGAATTGTTACGACAATAACATAAAACATTCCTGTGCTGTGCTGTGGTTAGACTGCTTCTGCACAAAAGAATTAAAAGAAAACAGCTATAACAAAGGCAAAAGAGGTGTATACATAGTTATTTTCATATTGTGAAGGAGACAAAGTTAAAATCTGTTTATCACAGAACCCAATGAAGAGACAAATTAACTTTTAAATAGCAGGGGAATCAAATTTATTTAAATGTTTTTTTAAATTAATAATATATTAACTGTACAACCTTCATATGCAAACTTGTGTTACTGTAATAACGAACTTAGGTTGTCAGATAAGACTATATACAAAATATAGTCTACATACGAAATAAATGGAGATACTTGGATAACAAACAAACAGAATACCAGAACCAAATAAACCAAGAGAAACCCACTCTATTACTCCCTCCCCCAAAAAAGCTTTAAAATTCTTTTTATGAAGTCTGTCTTCTTTCTGGCCTAGATCGTTTTTTATTTTTTCTTAGCTTCCCTCCCACCACCCCAGCCTCATTAACTCTAGATTATGTCCTTTTCAATTCTCTAACTTAACAGAGTTATCAGTTATCATTTCTCTGTTCCTTTAAGGTTACACGAATCAACCTAAGTCCAAAAAGGTATAAGTTCCAAATAGTGTGTATCTAGCGAAGCATGCCCTGAATAAACAATTTTTAAACATAAATTTTGGTTAATTGGCCTAGAGAACTTCTTTTTCAACAATGGAATAATTCTGGTTCTGCTCATGCCTCTGTGAATCAAAAGTTCAATCAGATGACATGCAAAGATTCTGAAGATCAGGAAGCACATGAACTGTGTAGCAGACAACTCCAACTTAGTGTAAAAAATGAACTCATGATCTCTCCTCTCCCCCACTCTCATTCATCCTGATACTTGTTATCTCAGGTGTGACTTCACCGTCTACCTGGTCACCCACAACCAGGAGACCTTGGAGCCATTCGTGCAAATCACCCACCATATCCTATCGATCATTCATACCTGTTCCTTTAATTTCCTAAATATTTCAGTGGTTCACTGCATTATGGAAAACTGAAGACATTTCAACACTGTGTCAGCTACTGGAAATACAAAGACAAAACAAGATGCGGTTTCTTTTCTCATTTTTATCTCTAGAGAACCTTCTTTTATGTTCTCACATGATCTGAGGAAGGAACTAATTCAACAGCTTCCTATAGTTAGAAAGAAGTTTCATAGAATGAGCAGAGAGAGGGTTTCCCAGGTGGCTCAGGGCTAAAGAGTCCACCTGCCAAGGCAGGAGACGCATGTTTGATCGCTGGGTCAGGGAAGATGCCCTGGAGAAAGAAATGGCAACCCACATTCTTCCCTGGGAAATCCCTTGGACAGAGGAGCCTGGTGGGCTAGAGTCCATGGGGTCCCAAAGGAGTTGGACATGACATAGGGACTAAACAACAAACAACAATAATGACTACAGAATAAGTGGGGGGAAATCAGAAGGAATCACAAAAGATAACTGGTTGGTAGAGTTATAAGCAGACAGACGGGTGATATGAGGCTGTTTAGTTATGGAGGGACTATAGTCTTGCTATGAAAGTGTTAGTCGTTCAGTCATGTCCAACTCTTTGTGACCCCGTGATCTATAGCCCACCAGGCTCCTCTGTCCATGGAATTATCCAGGCAAGAATACGGGAGTAGGTTGTCATTTCCTTCTCCAGGGGAGCTTCTCAACCCAGGGATCAAACCTGGATCTCCTGCATTGCAAGCAGATTCTTTACCATCTGAGCCACTAAGGAAGCCAGATCTTGCTGATTGTATCAATAAACACTCAAAAAATAAATGGCTCTATGCTCATGGATGTGAGAAAGGTGAGGTATTCCTAGCCCCCTGCCTGCAGCCTCAACTATTCTTCTGGTGGCAGAGTTCCTTCTCTAAAACAAATTGAGTATCATCTTTCTGCTTGGAAATCTATGATCCTATACTCTAGCCATTTCCCCAGACCTGTGGTGTACTGTTTATACTGCTGAGCTTTTGCGTCTGAAATCTTCTCTATCAGACAAAATTCCATTTATTTGAAGCCCTGGGCCATGCATGTACTCCTTTTATGAGGGCATTACTCCTGATTTCCAAGACTGACTTGGTCCCTCCTCTGGGCCCTCGCTGCACCTTTCACTCACACTGGATTGCATGGATTTGTTTACGTATCTGCCTTGCTCTGTAGACTGAATTCCTGGAGGGCAGGACCGTATCTTATTCATCTTTTGCGATTTAACAGCCTCTCTAGGATCTGGCACTTAGGAGGCTCTCAATAAATACCAAATGACATTAAGTCAAGGGAATGCTGAGGATCTTCTATATATTGGGAATATCTTTTACATATTGCTAGAAATATGTGAAGCTGCAATTATTAGTGCAGCTCCTTTACCAAATATTGTGTCTGCTACATTTTGGGAAGTTGGGGATTATTAACTGTTGAAAAACATAGAAATCTTGCCATTCTAGATTTTAACTGAATAATACCATTTCAAAGAATGGTCAGTTTTGTAGAATCTAGGGGTAGGGTATTGTTATTTCAGCTTCTCTGTGTGTTTGAAACTTTTCATCATGAAATAGTGAAAAAGAAAGTTCAATTAGGTGAACTGGAAGGGATAACAATACATTGATTCACATGACAGTGACGGAAGCATAGCATTTCAGTTGGATGCAGAATAACATCTGTTCAAGACCACTAGTGGAACCCACGTGGTCATTCCTCCGAATGATGCCCTGCTCATATAGTAGGTTAGCTAGCCAGAATGGGCTTTGGGCTTCTCAGTACTTCTCAGTACATTTTCTCTCCTGTTCACCAGTTACCCTATTTGCTTCCCTAGTTAGCTAGGTGTCAGTATCAGTGCACAAAAAGAGCATTTAAAGTTTCTGATTGCGGTGAGCAGCAGTAATAGAAATCTCTCAAATAAGAACTGTGTGCAACTTCCTTTCAGTTGTCTGTATGGATGGACACTATACTTTATGTGATTGAATGATCTAGAATTGTGATGACAGCTTGTATTACTCTCAGAGAAAAAAAAAAAAGAGTTCTCATGATTTTGGCTCAATTCCACTCCTGCTTCCTGACTGATGCTATAATTCTCATTTTAGGCCATATTTCTCTATAGTATTTACTTAGGCTTTTATTGGCAGGCTTACATTTTTTTTTTTATGTTTTACTTCAGAAGATCATGCTGAATTCTTCCTCTGGTTTCAACAATCATAGCAGCCACACTGGGGTTGGATTGTTAGGCTTCTAAAAACTTAATTCAACTTGACAGCTCTTAAACACAGTATTGCTTAACTGAGAATGTCCTCTGATAAAGGTTTGGAACTTGTTTCAGTCAGTTAGATTTAAATCTCACTATTGTAGGAGACTGTATTTGAGTTTTATTTCATTCTTAATTCTTCAGCAAACAAGCATTTCTTTAACTTTTTAAACTATAAAGAAAATAATTTGACATGTTCAAGTACTCAACATCTTAAACAGATTTTACTTTTTTGCTGTATCTGATTTAAATCTTTTTGTTTTTATTGTGGAAGAAATAAAATATTTCAGAATCAGAGAAAACTGCCCCCTTCCAATTCCTTTCCTGTCCTTTCTTATTTCCTCCAGAAGTAACCACTATCCTGAAGTTTATGTGTATCATGCCCAATAATGCTTTTATATTTTCTGTTACGCAGGTATACAACCATCAACAACTTATTGTTTTGTTTTCAGATTTTATATGAATGATACCATCCTCTATGAATTATTCTGCAATTTTTTCACTCAACGCTATATTTTGAGATTTATGGTTATAATTGACATCTAATTCATTAATAATACCTGTTGTACAGAATTCCATTTATATTATATATGTAATTAATTTCTATTCTGTTTCTCTTTTGAACTGTGGTGTTGGAGAAGACTCTTGAGAGAGTCCCTTGGACTGCAACGAGATCCAACCAGTCCATCCTAAAGGAAATCAGTCCTGAATATTCACTGGAAGGACTGATGCTGAAGCTGAGACTCCAATACTTTGGTCACCTGATGCGAAGAACTGACTCAGTGGAAAAGACTCTGATGCTGGGAAAGACTGAAGGAGGGAGGAGAAGGGGACGACAGAGGATGGGATGGTTGGATGGCATCACTAATGTGATGGACATGAGTTTGAGTAAGCTCCAGGAGTTGGTAATGGACAGGGAAGCCTGGTGTGCTGCAGTCCATGGGGTCGCAAAGAGTTGGACACAACTGAGTGACCGACTGAGTGACTGAACTGAACTGAGTCTGTTTCTCTATTGATGAACAAAATGTTTAAATTTTTTGCAATTAAAACAATGCTGCATTGAATATCCTTTTGTTTTCTTGTGTATGTGAGTGGTTCTCTTAGAATTGCTGGGTGAAAGATATGAGAAATTTAACTTAACAGGATTATCAAGTTACTTTCCAAATGGTTACACAAGTTTACATGAGTATTATTTTATCATCATAAAAATGTTTTGTGTATGTGTGTGTGTAAATAAATTCAAATAAAGCCTATGAAGAACTTGGTACTTTATAATAATCGAGACAAAATGGAAATGGAAGGTAATGAATCTATGTCTATGACCTTTAAGAATAAAAGTTTAATTGAAGTGAGGTCTAAGACAAGCTCAAAATATTTGGTTCAAAAAGTCAAACTCAGCATTGGTACTGACAGAGCCATAAGTAAGTGGAGTAGGTAGGAATGATTAATGATTAAAGATGATTCTTACAACTTGCCTTTTTCAGGCTGGGGGTAGGCACAAGCACCTCAGAGACTCAAAGAGAGTCCCCTAGACCTCATACTAGGCTCCAGAGCTTTCACTTATTAGTAATCAAATCCATTCTTCATGCAAGTTTTGGTTGAAAAGTCTTTGATTTTAAAAATAATAATAGTTCTTTGAAGAAATAAGAGTAAAGAAGAGCACAAACTGTTAAGATGATAATGTTTTTAACAAACAAAACAAACTCAATCCAGTTTTCATCAGTGGCAGTAATCTTTCTTTATCATGTGTTCTGTTAAAACATACTGTGTTGTTCAAATAATATAAATAGTAAAGACTTCAGTGTTGGAGATCAAAATGATGCTGAGGTTGAGTGTTTATTTTTAGAACATTGTCTCCTTTATATACCATGAAAATTACTGTATCTATAATGGTCAGCAAATTACAGAAGCTCGTTACCACATGTTCTAAAGCAATGGTTGGAATAATTTTTTCCTAATACACCTGAGGGATAAGACATATCTCCATCATTAACTGTGGCTTGCTATGGCAGTACTGTGAAGAAGGCAAGAATTTTTAAAATGACCCTCAATTTCAGGTGATTTTGATATGCCGTTCTACTCTAACCATCATTGGGAACAGATGTGATAAAATAGTGACTCTCAATTTTGGCTGCCTACTAGTATCACTGGGGGAGTTTTAAAGACAATTCTGCTCTAACTGGTCTGAGTGGAGCCTGGGCCTTGGCATTTAAATGTGCTCCCTAGGTGGTTCTAGCATGTAGCCATGGTGAGAAGTACTGCCTTTCCCTAAAGCTGTGGTTGTCAAATTTTAGCACACCCCAGGACAACATGAAAGAGTTGACGACACAGATTGCTGGGCTGCAGAGTTTCTGATTCACGAGGTCTAGTGCGGGGTCCAAGAATTTGCATCGCTCACAAATTCTCAGGTCATGCAGACGCTGCTAGTCTGAGGACCACACGTGGGAGATCCATGGCTCTATACCAGAAAAGACTCACCCTCTATTTATTGACCCTCTCTAAGACATTTATAGAAAAGCTTCGACAACTCATATTAAACTATTCTTTAGTTATTAGTTAACATTTTAGTACAGAATTAGCTGACAAATCATTTCCTTTGCAGAAGCAGTCTATGCGTGTATGCGTGCTCAGTCGCTTCAGCTCTGTCTGACTCTTTGTGACCCCATGGACTGTAGCCCACCAGGCTTCTCTGTCCATGGGATTCTCCAGGCAAGAATACTGGAGTCAGTTGCTGTGCCCTCCTCCAGGGGATCTTCCCAACCCAGGGATGGAACCCACATCTCCTGATTTGCAGGTGGATTCTTTACCGCAGAGCCACTGGGGAAGTCCAGAAGCAGTCTATACTCATCACTTAAAATAATTGAACAATATAAATCCTAGAAAGTAAAATATCAAAGTTCCCCGTTTCCTTCCATTCCCTAACTTAGGAGTTGGCAGATGTTTCTTTCCTGTAAAGGCCAGATAGCAAATATCTTTTTGAATGGCAGGCTATAATGGTCTCTGTTGGCAATACTCAACTCTGCTCTAGTACATGAAGAGGCCACAGACAACCTGTAAATGATGGGTGTGGTGTGTTCCAATAAGACTTTATTTGCAAAAATAAGTAGAGGGCTGGATTTGACGCTTGGGTTATAGTTTGCTGACTCTTGCCCAGACCCATGGCCCAGAGATACTGCAGTACAATGTTTTGATTATATACTTTCAAACACTTTCTTTGCTTGTGTGTGCTCATATCTGACTCTCTGCGACCCCCCCATGGACTGTGTAGCCCACCAGGCTCCTCTGTCCATGGGATTTCTCAGGCAACAATACTGAAGTGGGTTGCCATTTCCTCCACCAGGGTGGATCTTCCCAAACCATGGATTGAACTCATGCCTCCTGCTTCTCCTACACTGGCAGGTAGATTCTTTACCACTGAACCACCTGCGAAGCTTTTCCTTTGCTTACATGAACCCCAATGTTAGATCTGTATGCTCATATAAAAATACATAAGCATGTATGTACAAATATATCATTGTTTGCTTTTAAAATGGAATCATCAGTGACATAATTTCTTACTCATTAGTTTGACAAGAAGCGTGATGTCAGAGAACAGTAATTTTCACACACTATGTATAAAAACATTTCAGCTGGAAATGTTTGTATTGGCAAAAACTGATAGAAACCAAAGGGTCCATGAAAAGGCACTTATTTAAATAAATAAAGTTTACCTATACAATGCAGTATTATGCACATGTATAAAGAAGTAGAGTATACTGCTATATACTACATATAGTATATACTATACATACAGTATATATACTAGTATATACAGTATATACTGCTATATGTAGCAGTATATAGTTCATGGTATATCAGCAAGAGATAATTAAGTTGCAAAATATTAAAAATAGCTTTAAAAGCAACTAATATCAGGAGAGTAATACAATATTTTTGGTTATGTAGCTTAAGCCTCCATATGTAAAACAGTGGGAGGGGTGTACTTTACCCACTGATAGGATATCATATTTGATTCTGAAGTGACTTCATCACTTTTAATACAGGAATGCTAACAGTAGTGAATCGCTTTACACATTCTGTCTTTTGCAAAAGCTTTCGCTGGACATCACTACTGTGATTGCCTGGGAATGCCAACTCACTTTGTTCAAGAGAACCTGGTTTCCAGGTGGAACTGCATTTTAATCCGATTGTCTATGGCAGCTTTTACAAAACTGCTGCTAGTTAGGAATGGAGAATTATGTAAACATGCATTGCACAGAAGTGTTACTGTTTTAGCCTGTGGTTTCTCATTCTCACCTGTGGGCACACTTTAAGAAACCTGTGAGTTGAAGCAATGCATTTAGTTGTGAAAACTGAATGATGCACTGCTTAAATGGTAAAAATCAGAAATAGTGTGAAAGAAGGATTATAATTCTTTTTTTTTTAATGCCATGGCAGATGCAAATTTTCAGTTTTGATATCTATTTTGAGGACCTAAAACAAGGCTTTTAATCAATGTATTATACATCAAATTGATACTGTTAACTTCTGATTATTCAAATTAATAAAATATTCATAGAGAAAATGTCCGAAGTTTTACATTTCTCAGACTCCCTCCCCACCCCCACCCCCATTAATTATCATGCCTAGAAGCTTTTTAGTAAAAGCAGCAGTCATCAGGCTGAAGGAATCTGACAGGCCAGCAAGGCCCAATTACACTGGTGCTCTGTGGCACTTTGATGTCCTGGAAACGAAGAGAGATAGGGGCAAATTGGGTAGCACATTATGTTAATGACTTGATTTAATCCAGCCACTAAACTTTATGTAGCCTGTTAAAAAAGATGCTAACACTAATTACGCCACTTTGGAAAGGAAAGGAGGGGACAAGCATTTCATTCTGACAAAGTGAAGCTCATAAATGTTGTAAATGAAATGAAACAAAATGAAGTAATCTATGATTAATTATACATCACAGACATGAAGAAAAGAGGAAGAACCGAGTAATGTGTCTAAGTCCTGGGAAATCTGTTAGATTCCTTTTAAGGATCGACATTTCTAAAAAATAACTATGAGCTGTCAGCTTCTATAACATGGAAAAAAAGAAACTGAATGATCGTAAATTGCTTACACAGTGCAGGAGATGACTGAAATTCAGAATGTAATTGGCATAAATGATTTTTATCTAGGACCCTACTTTTAGTCTCAATTTGGTGACATTATAGCTATAGGTAAAGGCAATTTAAAACATTTCCACACAGTGGAGACAACCACAGAGAAGGGTTAATTACCTTTTAACTAATCTCTGTGCCTCTATTCTTTACATTATTGATAATAAGATCTTTTAAAATGTGATTTAAGAGTGTAAGCACCACAAAAGCAAGAGACTTATTTCTCTTACTGCTAAATTCCCAGTCCCTAGGACAAGGCTGGGGACACAGTAAATGCTTACTGACTCCACCTGTTTAATGAGTGAGTGATCATCCTCCTCACTTAAAAATCTCCACTGGCTGCTCATAGACTTCAGCTTCCTCAGCTGATATACAGAGGCCTCACTGCTCTGGCCAAGGCCATCTCTTCAGCATCTTCTCCTGGGGCTCCCCCCATGTGCTCTAGGCTTGGCCCATCCTCAAACCATTCTGACTCTGAGAACAAACCATGCTCTGCACTCTCTCAAAGTCTCATGCTTTTAAATTCCTTTGGGCTATGATGGCTCTCCTTTGCTTTCACTCACTCTTAGTCATCTTCCACAGTTGGCTCAGGCTTCCCTGACTCTAGGAAGCCATCCCTGATGAGGGTCCCTCATGCTGAGTTAGGCGCCCCTCTTGAATGTTCTCGGAGCAGTTGTGCGTTCCAGTCTCCCAGCGCTGACCTCTGCACTATAATTGTGTTTCCCCTAGACCGTAAATTTTTGGAAGCCATGGATTGCTTCTTGTATGACACAGAGGAGATGCTAATGAATGAAGAACTGTAGTGAGAACTAAAGGAGATATTACATATTAGCCACTCAGTAATACCTTCTCTTCCAAAGAAAGCTACTATTGTAATAGTGCCCTGAGATTTCTACCTGAAGCAGTTCTTAAAGAGGAGATGAAAGAAGAAACTAATGATCCACAAAAGTTTTTACACTTTAAAGTGAATATCAGCAGTAGGACAAAATGACATTGTGTCTCCTCTTATCACACACTGAAAAGGACACAGCCTTGCTTCTGTAGGATTCCTGCCTAAACAAATAACCTGAATCCAAGAAAGGGGGAAATCACACAAATTCAAACTGAAGGACATTTTACAACATGAATGGCCTGCATCCTTAGAAAAAGTCAACGTTATGAAAGACTAACTCAATTGAAGGCTGAGGAACCATTACGGATTGAAGGAGGCCAGAGGGGCATGACAACTAAATGCAATGTGTGATATAGATTTGATCCTGGACCAGATTAACAACTTGCTATAAGTGATAATACACGGACAACCTGCAAAATTTTACTAAGAATTGTAGATTAGATAATAGTATTGTATTATTATTCAAAAGTATTTAGGGATAAAGGGGCATGATTTCTGCAACTATCAAATGATTCACTACAATTATGTATGTAAGAATGTGTGTATCTAATGTATACATACATATAAACGTATACAGGAGAATCAGTTCAGTTGAGTTGCTTAGTCATATCCGACTCTTTGTGACATCATGAACTGCAGCGTGCCAGGCCTTCCTGTCCATGACCAACTCCTGGAGTCCAGCCAAACCCCTGTCCATTGAGTTGGTGATGCCATCCAACCATCTCATCCTCTGTCGTCCCCTTCTCCTCCTGCCCTCAATCTTTCCCAGCATCAGGGTTTTTTTCCAATGAGTCAGCTCTTCGCATCAGGTGGCCAAAGTATTGGGAGTTTCAGCTTCAGCATCAGTCCTTCCAATGAATATTCAGGACTGATTTTCTTTAGGATGGACTGGTTGGATCTCCTTGCAGTCCAAAGGACTCTCCAGAGTCTTCTCCAACATCACAGTTCAAAAGCATCAATTCTGTACTCAGCTTTCTTTATAGGTTCAACTCTCATAGAAATGATTAAAAAGAATGTAGGAAACATTAACAACTGATGAATCTGAGTGAAATGGGTTCAGGAGTTCTTTGTACCACTTTTGCAATCTTTATAAAGAAAAAGGTTCCATGACTGGTATTAAATGATTTGCAAAAGGAGCACACAGAAAAACTGGTCCAATCACTAGAAAATGCTGTATTTCACCATTATGATGATCTCCTGAGTTTTGTTCCTGTGTTCACAGATTATACTATTTTACTGCATTTGTTATGTAATTTGATAAAACTAAATTTCACCTATTAACATAAGGTACTGGTCAGTACCTTTTAATAAACGTAGAATTTGAAAAATTACATGGGAACTTGATTAATAGCTGCTGCTGCTAAGTTGCTTCCGTAGCGTCCAACTGTGTCGACCCCATAGACGGCAGTTCACCAGGCTCCGCCATCCCTGGGATTCTCCCGGCAAGAACACTGGAGTGGGTTGCCATTTCTTTCTCCAATGCATGAAAGTGAAAAGTGAAAGTAAAGTCGCTCAGTCGTATCTGACTCAGTGACCCCATGGACTGCAGCCCACCAGGCTCCTCAGTCCATGGGATTTTCCAGGCAAGAGTACTGGAGTGGGGTGCCATTGCTTTCTCTATAATAGCTACCAAGGCATAAAGCATTACTTAGAGTAGCTGGTTGCTTGAAACAGTAATTCACACTTCTCAGATGGCATCAAAAATCACTATAGGAAGTTGCATTTTGATAGTGAAGGCTGTATTAGGCTGTAGCAAAGTAACACAAATTACTTTTCTGGACATAATAAGGAAAAAATGCAATTTACTCCAAAGGAAAAATATATGTGTACATTAGAATTAGTTGAATATTTTAGACGAACAGCTCTTTCATTACACTTCTATGTTAAATTAAGTTATTTAATCTTAGTTAAGAGCACTGTACAACTGCACTGAGATGCTAGTAATGCTGTCAATATACATGCGCTCCCATGGAAAATCTGATATAGGATTTCTCAACCTCAGCACTATTGACATTTTGGGCCAGCAGGTCTTTGTTGTGGGGCCTGTGCTTTGTAGCATGTTAAGCAGCAACCCTGACTTCTATCCACTAGATGCCAGTAGTAGTCCCTCCCAGGGTGACAACCAAAAATACCTCCATGTGTGGCAAAACTGCCCCGGGTTGAAAATCTCTGGACTGAGATTTTAGATCACATTTCCCCATTCTTTGAAACTGACTTTTAGATGATGAATACAATGTTTAGAAAATAAAGTTAACTGCTGCAATGTCTCCCTACTATCTCCTGGATAAAACTCAAAATATTTAGTCTTCTCCATCATATCTGGAACCTTCTATCCTGTTCTGCAGGAAGGTTGCTCTAGTTAGCGTACTCTTATTTCTGAAATACAATGTGCGTCCCCTGCCAGCACTAGCACGCACATGACTTTGTGCTTGCTGCCATGTATCCCCACATTCGAGATGTTACAGTTAAAGTGGACACTCCTTTTCACTACGTGACTGGCTACAGCTGAATGGGTCAAAGGACCACAACTGATAAACATGGATCCAATCCAGAGGCTAGACGCGGCTGATCAGATCTTTCTCTTTAGGCTTGGGCATTTTGTGGGGCTATCTTTGGGCAAGTGAAGCAGAATAAAATCAGCTTAAAATGAAAAAAAGCAGACACGAAACTCACAAGAAAGAGGGTGGGTGAGCAGCTTACGGGCATATCCTTAATGAAGCCTATTGAAAAATCACTCCAAATTTCTCCTTCCTCTGAACTTCCTTGACTGGTGGCATGACTGTCAGCAAGTCACCTTATTTCAAGATCTCTGTTTACTTATTTGGAAAATGAGGAAGATGGGCCCCAAACAGCTTTATTCTTTAGCTCAAATATCTACTAATCATTGCTGGTATTGTCTCCTGATTGTTTTAGATTATAATTTAACTGATGAATTAATACTTGACTTTTCATGAACACATCTTCCCAGTTAGTATAATGTTTCCTGAGGGCAGGGCCAGAATGCGCTATCTACCACCTTAGGGAGACGTAATTACCAATTGCAGATTGTGAATCCCTGGGAATCACTGAGTTACAATAAGAGAGATGACTGCAGTTTGTAAATCTGCTAGAGAAATAAGTCTTTTGGTACTAGTCCCTTAGGCCCTAGGACTGATTTAGTATCTCATACTTTTATGTTCAAAGGTTAAACCATGTAAGGTATCCAAAAATCATGATGAAAGTAAGCAGAGTCTTGCAGAACTACTGAGAAAGAAATGTGAATCATGTGAGAAGGAAATATCTGAATCAAACTTGCAGGCTTACTACTCTTAAATGGAGTGTTCTTAGTAAAATGATGTGATGGTTAACTTTATATGTCAAGTTGACTGGGCCAATGAGGCATATAAATGTTTGGTCAAACATTATTCTGGGTAAGTCTATTAAGGTGTCTTTGGATGAGACTTAACATTTGAGCTGGCAGACTGAGTCAAGCAGATTATACTCCTTAATGTGGGTACATGAGTGTGTGCTCAGTCGTGTCTGATTCTGAGAGCCCATGGACCCCTGCCAGGCTCCTGTGTCCATGGAATTTTCCAGGCAAGAATACTGCAGCAGGTTGCCATTTCCTACTCCAGGGGATCTTCTGATCCAGGGATGGAAACCCATGTCTCCTGCACTGGCAGGCAGATTCTTAATCACTGCACCACCCGGAAAACCCTAATGTGGGTGAAAGCAAAAGTGTTACTGGTTCAGTCATGTTTGACTCTTTGTGGCCCCACGGACTGTAGCCTGTCAGGCTCCTCTGTCCATGAAATTCTCCAGGCAAGAATACTGGAGAATTCCATATATCAGTATGCTATACATTAAATGATGTTATTATAATTAACAATCATATAATAAAGGATAATCATATAAACAAGGATAATCATATAAACAAGGATAATAAAACTTTGGACAGATGAAGTATTTATCAATCATCTGTATTTCTCCATCACAGAAACAATGGATTTCTCTATTGTTTCTCTATTTTATGGAGGCACCTGTGACATCTGAAATGTTCTGTTTTATGAGCTTGTTCAGTAGAGGGATTAAACTAAAAATGTGAGATTGTTAAGATTTGCAATTCTTAAAAAAAAGGTAGAAATTTTATTTTTTCTTTTCTTTTTAAAGGGGAAATTCTAAAAAAATAAAGGAATACAATTAATCATTTCAGGAAAATTAACTTAGATGAATAAAAACGCTACCACTTTACCTATGTTTACTTTATAAAACCTTTTTTCTCCCCTGACAATGAAAAATGCTCTGGTAAGTGGGATACTTCCTATGTAAATTAAAGTACAACTTTCTTTTCCAAATTTCAGTTTACATATATACTACTTTTCAGCAATGTGCTACAAAACAAGCAAAGTATACGTATATGAAATTAATTACTTTCTAAGAAAGTTTAATTTTTGGGCAGAATGAAACAACTTTAACAGTTTATCAGTGACATATTTAGATATGACAATCTACGAATTTATATATGTAACTTACTATAGTTTTTAAAGGCAATCTCACATTTTGGAAATTCTTTAAAATTTAGATTTGATGTAATGTATCTTTGTATAATGGTTCTCCAAAGGAGTCAGAGAAGTCAACTGATGTGAACAAGTATCTACTGAAGCTATAGATGTTAGGTACTCTAAAACATGTAAGTAAAACTAACATTTACATGTTATGGCCCATTACATAATGAAAGTATAAATAAAATTGTGTTATACTAGATAATTACTTGGATAGGATTATGATAATACATTTTTTCCAGAAATATTCTTCCTTAAGATTTTCATATATAAAGACTGATAAACCAGGAATGAAAAGCAGCTTTATTTCAGAACATTTTTGGCTGATATCAAGTTACTGACCTGTTTGATATTCTTGGAGATAGGACCTGGAATAATACACTCATCACTGTCAGAAGCTGATCTGTCTTCTTCAACTGTTAAGAAATAAAATTTTATTGGTTTAAATCTGTTAAAACAATTACATTTGTACCCTGTGAATTGGAGAGAAATAAGCACACATTACAAGGATAACCATAAAAAAATGTGATAATCATGTCTGAATTTTTTTAGCACTGAATATAATTAGATTTACATTACAGTTTTAGTATTGACTCATTGGAAAAGACCCTGATGCTGGGAAAGACTGAAGGCAGGAGGAGAAGGGGACAACAGAAGGTGAGAGGGTTGGATGGCATCATCAACTTGATGGACATAAGTTTGAGCAAGCTCCAGGAGGTGGTGAAGGACAGGGAAGCCTGGTGTGCTGCAGTCCATGGGGTTGGAAAGAGTAGGACGCGACTGAGTGACTGAACTGAACTACAGGAAAAACTATAGTTTTTCCTTTTAGAAAAGAGAAAAGGAAATAAAAATATTGCTTGTTCAAGTATAAAATTAAAATAAAAAATTTTTACAGAACATGATAATCATATTTTCCAACAGCCTAACCTATACTATTGTGTAAAAAATCAAGTTATTCCTACTATTTAAAAATATTTTTTAAAGTTTTACAGTTTTTATTGCAGTAAAGTTGACATATAATAAATCACACAAATTTGTGTGCAAAATTTGTATTTACATTTTGGAAATATGTATTTTGACAAATATATAATTCTGCGAAACCATCACCATAATTAAGATAGTGAACATGTCTATTACCCCCAATATTTCCTCATGCCCCCTGTAAAGTTTTTCTTCCTGTATTTTTCTATTTCCATTCATCCTTCCATAGGCAACCACTTAAATGCTTTCTGTCACAATAGATTAGTTTGCCTTTTCTAGATGTTTATATAAGTGAAATCACGTTGTATGTAAGTTGCCTTTCTTTCTTCATTTTTAAAAAATCATGTCCTCTAGAGTAACCTGGGGCACTCTTTCTGCCCCCTTCTGATGTCTGTGTCAGAAGCTTTCTCTATCTCTTTTATACTTTAATACAACTTTATTACACAAAAGCTCTGAGCAATCCAGCCTCGTCTCTGGCCCTGGATTGAATTCTTCTCCTCCGGAGGCCAAGAACCCCGGTGTCTTTCGTGATCCAGCAACAACCTTTCATGTTCGGGGCTTGTCCGGGATTCTTCAGGAAGAGGTAAGGATGCCTGGAGCTCTAGTTCTTTGTTCTCCTAGCAAACACGTTTTCTGCTGTACTTAACTAACTCTACGGTGTGCTTGTGTGAATGAGTGACATGCCCTGCGTGAAGCAAGGGAGGAGCCCTGCTCAGCGGTTTGGCGGTGACCTCATACAGCTTATAGGGCTTCCCTGGTGGCTCAGAAGGTAAAGCATCTGCCTGCAATGTGGGAGACTTGGGTTCGATCCCTGGGTTGGGAAGATCCCCTGGAGAAGGAAATGGCAACCCACTCTAGTACTCTTGCCTGGAAAATGCCACGGACAGAGGAGCCTGGCAGGCTACAGTCCATGGGGTCCCAAATAGTCAGACATGACTGAGTGACTTCACTTTTATTTTCTATATTAACCCAGACAATAGTACTGAACCCAAAGAGAATATAAAGTCATTTAAAATATAAATTCGGAACATGGTCAGCAACAATACTTGCATTCGTTGTGGGGCTCTGGGTTGGAAATAAGAAGCTATGCAACAACTCCACCTGACCACACCTGACCAGACTGAACTACGTCCCATCATTTCTGTCAAGAAACAGCTATCATGAAGCAGACTCGTGATTAAATGCAGATGTTCCATGAGGCATGAACAGATGAAACAAAGCAGAGTCAGGGACATAATGGTAATTTAAAAAAGGAAGGCACCTTCTGGTTCCAGTTCTTCAGTTATTTCTGTTTCATCTTCAGAAGAAGTCAAACTTCGTTCTGCAAGCTGACCCTCAGAGAGTAAAGACACATCGTCATCTTTTCCTTGCTGCACTTTCTCAGTATTCTCTTTTACCTTATCTACACTGCTTTCCTGAGGAACCTGAAGAAGCAAAAGCACAGTGATATATTATTGGTTATATCACATTTATAGCATTCTTGCTGAAGCCCTTGAATGATAATAAAGCAAGTAAATATACAGACATGCACAATTCACGAGAAAATAATCACTTAACTGCATAAATGAAAATATGCAGATAAATTAAAATCTGATTATAAGCTAAATATCAAAAAGCATTAATTTCAAAATGAATTTTATATTTGAGATTATTACAAAATTACATTATTTTGTAAAACAATATAATTTTACATTAATTTGTATGTGTATTTACTACCTACTAATGTCTGCATAATTGTAACTATTACACTAGTTATGCTAGACCTTTCTATTCCAAGGAAGCCATATATTAAAATAGGACCAGTGATATGATTTCTTGAAAGAAAATTTTTTTTTCCATTTTTGGCTGCACTGGGTCTTCACTGCAGCACGTGGGGCTCTCCGTTGCTGCACGTGGGCTGTGTCTAGTTGTAGCAAGCGAAGGCTACTTTCTAGCTGTGGTGTGCAGGCTTCAGGAGCTGTGGCTCAATGATCTCAATTGCCCTGCAGCATGTGGGAGCTTAGTTCCTAGACTAGGGATTGAACCTGTGTTCCCTGCACTGGCAGGGGGATTCTTAACCACTGGACCACCAAGGAAGTCCCAATGATCCAGGTCAAAGCAAAGACAAAGTATTTAAAAAAGAAACCTCTCAAACTAATGTTAATATAAACACATACCTCAGGAACATGTGAAACAGTCGGCACATCAACTTCTCTTTCTGGTGTATGTCCCTCTTCTGGCGAAATTCCCTTCCTATCCTCAGGAAGAGTAGAGGTCTCCTTAATGTGAAAATGTGCGTGTATGTTATTTTGTATTTCTTATTAAATACATCCTAATTCATGATCTTAATTCATGATCCTAAATCATCCCAAGACTTATTCACACACACATACATACACACTAAGCGATTTTTAGCAACTTAGCCCATATAACTCTTAACAACTTTCATATATAACATATAGCAGTATTAATTATATTTATCATGTTGGACATTACATCCCTAATACTTATTTACTTCACAACTTGTACTTTTGACCACATTCATCCAATTCTCCCTTCCCCATCCTCTGCTTCTGGTAGAAATCTGATCTCTTTTTCTATGAGCTTCTTAAAATTTATTTTTAATTGGAGGATAATTGCTTTACAATATTGTGCTGGCTTCCGCCATACAAGAGCGTGAATCAGCCACAAGCACCCATGTGTCCCCTCCATCCTGAGCCTCCCCCCTCATGGTTTTCGCAGACCACC
Organism: Antilocapra americana; assembly: GCA_007570785.1. Lineage (NCBI taxonomy): Eukaryota > Metazoa > Chordata > Mammalia > Artiodactyla > Antilocapridae > Antilocapra > Antilocapra americana. Next base: position 1,957,218 of record ML663568.1, on the reverse strand, counting down.
AGGCTGGACACCCAGTGCCCATACAGCCGCTTCCCACTGGCTCTCTATTTAAAACACAGTAGTGTATGTGTGTGGTTTTGAAGTATAATTGACCTATAATGCTGTATTATTTTTTTGTTAAAATACACAGTGGTCTGATGTTTCTATACATTTCAAAATGATCACTACGATGAGCACAGGGACTAGGCTATGTCAGCACACAAAGATATTACACAGTTCCTGTGTTCCTCACATTGTACACTTCGTATCCATGACCCATCCATTTTACAATTGGGAGTTTGTATCTCCTAATCTCTTTTGTCTATTTTTTTCTTTTCCTCAACTCCTCTAGCAACCGCATTTGTTCTTTGTTTCCGTGATGATCTATGACTATGTTTTTATTTTGTTATGTTTGTTCATTTGTTTTGTTTTTTTGCGTAAGGTCTCTTTACCTAGATGCAGACTGAGAAGAGAAGGGGTCTGGGTGTGAAGTTTGACTGCGGAGGAACTTCGGCATTTAGAGATATGCTCCAGGTGAATGAGAAAAGTTAAGCTGGAGGAAAACTAGGAAGGCATGGTGTCCCGGAGGCCAAGAGGGAAAGGAGCAAGTATTCCACTGTGTCAAAAATTACTGGGAGATTAAGAAAGGGACAGGGAATTGATCACTGGATATAGCAAAGTGAAAGTCACTGTGACCTTACCAAAAGTGGTTTTAATGAGGAAAAGTCTTATTAGTGTGAGCAAGGAACAGCTTGAGGAAAGGGAGACAGAATTAAGACAAGTTTTTCAAGAGTTTTGTTATGTTTTGCTTTATGGTAAATGGGGAAAGAGGACTGGGCGCAGTATCTGGAGAGAGACATGGGGCCAATGGAAGATTCAGATCAAGAGTAAGATCGTTTAACATTTACACACAGTGCCAATTATAAAGGTAACAGGATAAAGGAAGAACTGTTTTATTTATCTGTTTTCATTTAATCAGGTAGGGTATACTATTCATTTATTTCAAATATTGGTTATGCTGGGGGGCAGGGAAAGCAGTATTTTGAATGTTTACTACTTACATAATGCTGATGTGGTGTGACATCCACAAAAGATACCTTCTTATCTTTAGGTGCTAGACGTCTTGGTTTAGGTGTTGGTGCCTAAGGTAAACCAATATGTCAAACTGAGTATAATGAACATAACTTTACAGATTTTTTTTTCTCTTTTATGTGGCTATTTATTAAGGAATAGTAATAATAATTATGTAGGAATATTAATAATTTTATAGGAAATTCAAAGTCGCTGTTACTCACTACAATTAGTGCACTAACAGAGGATGTTGGAGGTAGTCTTTGAACAACCTCTGCCTCTTCTTTGTGTATGAAATTTCCTAAGTCTTCAGTTGTTATAGAACCACTTGGTGGAAGGTAAGCAAATTTCCATTTCAGTATAACATGAATGGTTCCAGCAGGATGCTTTTTATGATCTGTTAACTCAAATATTCCTGTCAAATTACAAAAATAATTGTAATTAATGCAAGAGGGAAGTTTTATTACCATAAGAATTAAAGAACAGCAAAAAGAAACTACCTACAACTTTACAAATAAGTTTAGCTTTTACTCACAACTCAAATGGCTTAAGAGAATAAAATAAGACAAAAGGATCTATGACAGGTTCATTTCTCAAGCAGACTGCTTTTAAAAGTTAAGGCCTCACAGATAATACTGATTCAAAGAGGAGAAAATTGACTTATAAATATTTTAATTCATTGAAATTAAATTCAGAGATTCTTCAGAATTTTTAGCCTTCTTCTAAAATATTATCTGGGTTATAGCTCAAATATCAAATGACTTGATATTCTTGTGTCTCTGTAGAAAAACACATTAAAACGTCAACATTTATCTCTATATAATACATAATAATGTATATATCCTAAGGAATCCTTATATTACTACACTATTCTATTATAATTTTAAATACATTTTACTGGGATCTGTTAAATCATTCCAAATTAACAGTAGCACAGCAAAAAATGTCTATAAACAAACCATCCAAAACATAAAGTATCACCTAGCTGAATATGTAACATTGAGTCACACATTTTAATCATTACACTAGAGTTTTCAATATGAAAATCCCTGGCTTGAAAAAAACAAACTTATATTTCAAGCATAACTTTTGTTTAGGGGGTATCCTTTACTTGGTTCTCAAGTGGTTGACAGTTCTAATGGCTGGCTAGAAAAAACTAAACAACTCTAGACTTTAAGTAGAAAAAAAGGATACAGGTGGAATACAGGGAGGTGAGAAACTTCTATTCTAGGCACAGGTGAGACTTACAGAATGGCTGAGTGAAGAGATCAGTAAATATTTTCCACAAAAGGCAATGGTAATACAGCATAAAATGGTCAAAAATATTCATTTAAGAACTCCAGAAATTGATCAAAGGTATATAACAAATTAAGAAGCACTTGTTCAAGAAAATCTACTGAACCTCAGTAAGAACAAAAGGAGTCAGAAAAGGTCCTAGTAAGCTACTTGGCAAATAGATGGGGAAAAAATGGAAATAATGACAGACTTATCACTGCAGATAATGACTGCAGTCACAAAGTTAAAAGACACTTGCTCCTTATAAGAAAAGCTATGATGAACCTAGTGGTTTAGTTGCTAAGTCAAGTCCAATGCTTGCTACTCCACGGACTGCAGCCTGCCAGACTCCTCTGTCCATGGATTCTCCAGGCAAGAATACTAGAGTGGGTTGCCATTTCCTTCTCCAGGGGATTTTCCCAACTAGGAATCGAACCTAGGCTTCCTGCATTGCAGGCAGATTCTTTATTGATTAAGCTATGAGAGCTACCTGACAAACCTAGATAGTATATTAAAAAGCAGAGACATCACTTTGCCAACAAAGGTCCAAATAGTCAAAGCTATGGTTTTTCTAGTAGTCCTGTATGGACATGAGAGTTGGGCCATAAAGAAGGCTGAGCACTGAAGAACTGATGCTTTTGAACTGTGGTGCTGGAGAAGATTGTTGAGAGTCCTTTGGACAACTAGAAGATCAAACCAGTCGATCCTAAAGGAAATCAACCCTGAACATTCACTGGAAGGACTAATGTTGAAGCTGAAGCTCCAATATTTGGCCACTCAGTGGACATGAATTTGAGCAAACTCCGGGAGATGGTGAAGGACAGGGAAGCCTGGCATGCTGCAGGTCATGGGGTCACAAAGAGTTGGACATGACTTAGCAATTGAACAACAAGAAGCTACTTGTCCCTGGCTGAATGTGAGACTTATAGACTATCCAAATATTGAACGCATTACCTAAGGCATACATTGATCCATAGACAAAGGGTGGAAGCCTGACAGCTCAAGGTGTTTGAACACAACTTTCAACAACCATAGGCTGACCACTAAACTACGTTCAGGCTTAAAATTAAAACAGCAACTTAGCAGAGACATCAGTGGCTCTAGCAACGGAAACAAAACTACAGAACTGGTAAAGGCCAAGTCACCAAACAAACAATAACGGCAACAGAGACCCTGTGGATGGTTAGAATCTACAGGTTCTGAACTACAGTGTCCTAAATGTCCAAATTCAAACAACAGAAAAAAAATTCATGAGATACACAAAGAAACAGGAAGGAGAATGTGCTAAACAGACAAAAATGTCACCCAGAGATGCTCTCTTAGGGTATCCAGATGTTAGACTTAGCAGATAAAGATCTAAGAGCAGCTATTGTAAATATGTTCAAAGAACTAAAAAATAAAACATATTTAAAGAATTAAAGTGTGATGACAATGAATTATAGAACAGAGAACATAATAGACAGAAATTATAAAAAAGAGAACTAGAATATATTATATAATATGGAATACAGCTAATATTTTATAACTATAAATGGAGTATAACTCTTAAAAATGACAAATCACTTTGTTGTATACTTGTAACATATTATAAATCAACCATATCTCAATAAAAGAGACAGAACTAAAAAGGAGTTCTGGAGTTGCAAAGTATAATTACTGAAATGAAAAGATTCAGCAGAAGGGCTTAGTAGGAGATATGAGCTGGCAGAAAAATCAAAGAACTTGAAGACTAATCAACAGTGATTATCCAAGCTGAAAAGAAAAAAATGAAGAAAAATGAACAGAGCCTCAGAGACAGGACACCATTGAACATATGAACATATGCGTAATAGGAACCTAAGAAGTGGAAGAAAGGGCAGAAAAAAATAATTGAAGAAATAAGGGTAGAAAATTCCCCAAATTTGATACCTAATAGTACCCTATACACAAAGAAGCTCAACAAATTATAAGTAGAAAAAGCACAAAGGGGTCCACAACTAAACATATCATAATGGAATTGTTGAACGCCGTCCCCACTCCCCCAAAAGAGAAAGAAAATCTTGAAAATTGTATCATATATTAGGGAACCATAACAAGATTAACAGATGATTTCTCATTAGAAACAATGAATGTCAGAATCAACTGTCTGATATACTCAAAGTGTTTAAATAAACTAAACCTGACAACTAAGAATATGATATCCAGCAAGACTATCTTTCAGAAAATAAAAGCTATATATAAAGACACTGCCAGATAACAATGCTTAAATGAATTCACTGCCAGCAGACCTGACTCACAAGACAAATTAGAAGAATTTCTTCAGGCTAATAGGAAGTAATACCAGATGGTAACTCACATCAATATGAAGAAACAGAGGTGAATAAAGGTAATTATATAGGTAATTAGAAAAAGTATAAATACATTTTTCCTCATTTCTTAACTGATTTAAAAAACAACTGCATAATTATAAAATTATTATCTTGGATTTATAATATATAAAGATAAAAAATACATGAAATAATAACACAAAAGATGGAGAGGAAATAGAGCTATTTGGAGTAAGAAAATGACACCAGACAGTACCTCAAACCCAAATAAAGATATAAATATCAGAGATGCTAAATACATAAGTTAATATAAAAGTCTCCTATAATTACATATATTCTCCCTTCTCTTAAAGGCCATAAACTAACATTGTACTGTTGGGTTTATAACACATATAGGTATACCGTGTGTGTGTGTGTGTGTGTGTGTGTGTGTGTGTGTGTGTGTGTGTG